>QMIH01001273.1:55642-80660 GCA_003987875.1 Clarias batrachus
TGTGTGTGTGCCCTGCAATGGATTGGCATCCTGTCCAGGGTGTACTCCGCCAGTCTCCTGGGATTGACTCCACGCCCCCGTGACCCTGAATACAGGATAAAGCGGTATAGATGATGAGTGAGTGAGTGAGAAATATTCCACTTTAAATGGGGCAGATTATGCAAAATTCACTTTTGTAGCTATTTGTAGATATTCAGATGGGTCTCCAGTGTGCATGTCCTGTACAAACAAAAAAAAAACCTCACCCTTATACCATTTCTTTTGTATTTTTTGTATTGGCTAATTAGATTCTTCCCATGTTGTGAGCTCATGTAAGAAGATACCCTTCTCCAGTGAGATGCAATGCTTTACTGTTCTTTTGTTCTCTAAAGGGGAATGGTTTAACAGTAGCTCAYWWACACAAACACTTTGGGAGACATTTGAGAGCTGTGTTATAACTTTGTTAAAGTCGTGCCACACTTCATTTCTTCATATTAAGTTAAATTACATTTTGTAGATTGAATTAAAGACGTGGGAGCATTTTTTTTTTTACTGCAAGGTGTCCAAAGATCCCATTAAAAAAWTGGTATAGTAGCAGCAACCTCTTTTCCCCTTTCATCTGTTCCAATCACTCAGCAATCATCTGCACCTTTTTCCTCACTGGTTCAAGCCTTTTCCTAGGCTTTTTATGCTTGAATGATTCATAGGTCACTGTGTGGCTTAACAAACCAGAAAACATTCATCTGAAACTGGTAGAGCAACTGGACTGAGAATTCGATTCAAGAAGTCCTCGATGAAGCCTCTATCTATCCGTCCATCTAGGAACCTCTGTAGKTCAACKAGGAACTGTGGAGGCTGATTTATCACTAAGTAATTGTTAATTATTGTTAATCCTGCTAATTCAGTCAGTATCTCATTCATTCATTCATTCATTCATTCATTTTGAGTAACCATTTTATTCTGGTTAGGATTGACCAAATTTGGACATTTGCTATGATTCATTAATCAGTATAAAATCATCTTCTTAGTCAGRTTTTTATGGTTTTTATATAAAGTACTGTGCCTACTTATTCTTCATAAAAATGAGATGACAACTGAAAAAAAAAAGCACTCTAGTATCACACTCCAGTGACATGTTGATTTGTTGGCTGTTCACCCAACAGGACCCACTGGAAAGTCCTTAAAAGTTTGGTTTGGTGTTGCCCCACTTCACACAGCAACTAGTAATTGCTCTTATGCGCACATTAACACTCCGCTCATGCAGAGGCACGCAGGCTCTCATGGGAATGGAAAACAAGTGGGTGTGCGACGAGTGGAAGCACGGACAGAGGAACATGGCCGCTGGCAGCGGTGAGTGTGACTGGTCAGCGTCCAGCTGTCAACAACAGCTACAGGGCCACTGCTTTATTTCCCTGTCCGATTTCATTACAGAAACGGAAGTGACACACTCCTCACAAGCTAAAGTGTACAGTACTGTATTATTCACACTGCTCACGAGTATCAGAGAATCAGAATTGGCTTGATTGGAATTTGATTTGCTGTTTTTGTTGTTGTTGTTGTTGTTGTTTGTTTTGTTTTTCCCACATTGATAAAGACGGAATATAAAGCCAATATAAATTTAATTATTTTTTACAAATATTAACTTACAATTAGAGGAATACTGCAAAAGAAAAAAAAAGTCAGTCTTTGCAGTTAAGCAAGTCATACATATTCAAAAAAGACTCTCATGAAAAACATGAACAATAAAAAACATTTAACTTTGGAGGATTTAAAAGGTTTGTACTTCTGTGTTGAAGCGTACTGAACAATGCAGAGAGGATTATGGATAAGAGTACACACTACCAGTCAAAAACTGGGACACACCTTCAAGTTCGATGGTCTTTCCTGATTTTTATTCTTTTCTATATTGTAAAWCAATGCAAACTCATTTGAACAGTTGATATTGAGATAGTTCTACTATTTATGCTCTTTAAATCATTCACAAAGGCTCGACGGCTCACAGAGGTGCTCCTCCTCCTCCTCCCCTGCAGCAGAGGTAAGTTTGGTATTGCTTTTCTGGGATGGTTTTCACAGTTTTGGCAACTGCACATGGACATGCACATGATCTGTCGAAAATGTTTGCACTAATCATATTAGCATATGATCACAATATGACAGAACGTTTCACCACGAAAAAAGCTTTAAAAACAAAAGGAATAATTTGCTCACTTGATGTATATGCGTTGCAAAAATTATTGCCACGATGTTTTTATGTGTCTGTTTGCCCGTCATCAAAGGAAAAAGGATCTGTTTTGAGAAGCCGTCTCGCCAGACGGATCTTTCGCTGCAAATTTCAATAACAGCGGGAAAGTTGCGACTGAAAATAAGCTTTCCAGAACACACGTCCTCCCTGATAATTATTATTGTTATTACTATTATCGTCCTCATTCCCGCCGCTCCTCTAGTAAAGATGATAACCTGTGTAGGCTTGCATGAATTCAAATTATCCCATTTGATAGAGAGTCTGGCACAAAGTGCCCAATAAAAAAAAAAAAAGGCTTTTATTTATATATTTCCCATCTCAGGCAGGAGCTCTCTGTGCGCCTTTTGCCTCTGATTACAATCAGCTAATGATGGCGATTCTGCCCTGAGGTGGGGGGATTGTGGGAGATGGCATACAGTGGCCTTCACGTCAGCCCGAGAGGGGCCTCGAGGACCCTCTGAAGCAAATCCCTAGGGGATAAAATACAGGAGCTGCTCTGAAAGAAAAGAGAGCAAGCGAAAAGAGATGGGAGGAGTGGAAGAGCGCAGGCGTTTCTAAGCAGGCTTTAAGATGGCAGATAAGGGTGTAAGAAAGAGACTGATCTGGTGGCAGGTCAGAAGGGATCCAGAGTCTCCATATCGCACTAAAGCCCCATGCCCCAGAGCCTGGAGAGAGAAAGAGAAAGAGAGAGAGAGAAAGAGAGAGAGAGGGATTTTACAAAAGGGAAGAGGACTAGCTGGAGTGAGGAGGGGGGGGGGTGTGTAAAGGAAATCATTGGAGTGAATAGGCGCGCATTGTAAGTGCCCTGCCGAGGCAACCTGCACCCGCCGAGACGGGCATGACGCGCCAGTGACAGCGGAAGAATGGCAGAGGGTTTCTCCTTGCTGCCTCTAATGCACTCGCTTATGACAGCTAAAGGGGAGAAAGCAGGAAATTGGTTAGGAGGAATTACTGGTGTTATACAGCTTGCCATCTTACAAATGAATACCGTTTAGCTTTGGCATATAAATGAGTGGATTTCGCTGCAAGAGTGTGGGAGAGCGAGAGAAAGAGAGAGAGATGGTGACAGAGGGAGAGAAGTGGCAGTAGGAGCAATCAGTTGTGGGGAAAATTTTCTGCGCCTTCTAAATGAGTGGGTGCGTGCGCGCGGGCATCTGTGTGTGTGTGTGTGTGTGTGTGTGTGTGTGGCAGTCGAAATTATGCAAGCAAGTAACAATGAGCAAATTGAACCTCGAGCAAACGCAGTGCAAGGTCAGGCAGAAAGACAAGGCAAGTGGGTGGGAGCGAAGAACAGATCATGATAAATTGGCTCGCATTTTCCAAAACGCTGGCCCTAATGCCCTGCTCCAAGCCAAGCCTGCTAGCCTGGAACTTTCCGCTCGCTAATACCTCCACGCAGCCATTTGTGATGTATGAAAACCAGGCTGTGGCACTAATTGCACAATTACAAAGCGGAAGCTGAGCAGTGCCGAGGAGAGGAGGGAGGGAGGGGAGTCACACCCAAATGTGTAGGCATTCTCTGCCCTTCTTATACGCTAGCTCTCTCTCTCTTTCTCTCTCTCTCTCTCTCTCTCTCTCTCTCTCATACCTCAATATTTCTTCCTCCTTGGTGAAGTAACAGAGTGTGCATGAGGGGGAGGTAGGGGTGCAAAATAAAAATTTGACTCCTGCATGGAGGAAAGGAAAATTTATTACTCTGTGCTGTGGGAGGCTGTATTTTGCTCTTGTGCTTTACAGACTCTGTTGACTATCAGAATGAGGCATGGGCATGCGTTAACTCGCTGCCAAAATATCAGCTGCCACCATACCGTCATACAGTACATGACACGTCTCCTCCTCAGGTCCAGATTATGCCCAGGTCAATAACTCATCCTCAGCTTGATGTAGAACTAATGATGGTTCTGTACGCTTGTTATGTTTTGAAAAGCTATATGAAACTAAATAATGATATATATATATATATATATATATATATAAAAATTCTTTAAGGTGTTTTCTTTTGGACCATGGTTGTTTTTGCCACAAGTTTAGTACGGTCACTTCTTTGGACTAATCTCTGATCTTCTTTAAAACGTGTGCAATGCATTATGCATCAAGTGTGACTGAGTACACTGATCGGTTCAATCTAATTTCAGTTTTACTTCCTGTTTCATCTAGGCCGCGAACTGGTCAGTATGATAACGGAGGAAAAAGAATTGATACGAGGGCTGTACTGAAAGTAATGCAACAGTGGGCGTGTGGGCTTTTGTATTAACTGACGAATATTATACTCAGTGGAGTAACGTTTTCTCTATAGTACCACTTCTTACAGCTTTTCCATCACTGGGTTCTTGAAGAAGAAGGCGTGCACAAGGTTGAACATCCACATGTGGCGACAGAACGCGTACAGACAAGGGCAATGTGCACAGATGGATGAAGAAGCGGAAACCAGGATTGAAGGCAAACCACACAGTGGAATGCAGTCAACTGGGAACCTTCTAAATATGGCTCAAGAATGGGTTCAACGATGGCGCAAATGCATCGCTGCGATTTCGACAAGACTGGAGACTATCTCAGGAGACTTGGAGCACGAAGCAGGGTACACCCTACATGGGTTATTAATCCATCGCGGGGCACACACTCATGTCTGCATTGACACACTGCGGGTAATTTGGGAACGCCGATTAGCCTAATCTGCATGTCTTTGGTCTGTGGAGGGAAACCAGAGTTGACCAACTCCATGCATGCAGACCCCGAAGCAGGAATTGAACCTGAAAGCGACAGTGCTAACCGCTAACCGCTATGCCGCCTCAACCTACAGTATATCAGTTAATGAACATGTTATACCCACTTTTGCATTACTTTTGGTACAGCCCTCGTGCATTGAAATGAAATGAAAACATAAGGCTTAATCAGTCCTATGTAGCATGCTGTAGCTGTAATTAGCGTACGTGGTGATACATAGATATATGGTGATATAGATACTATATGGTGAGAGAGCTGGCATGAAAATGGCATATACAGTAGAATTGCTCAATTAATCCACTGTTTAAAATAAATCCGTCATCATTTAATTAGGCCTTCGATTATCKGCMCCMCCCCCAAAACACACCTCTAGGTATCCAGCCCAAGTGAGAAAGCCAAGTGCGAAAAACATCTAATAATCACGAATGCAAAATATCTTTCATTTGTCGCAAATGTGATCAAAACCATTACTTCGTACTCCATGTCCTCATTCATTCTTAATGAACCATGATCTATTAAACTTCATCCAGCATCCGTAAGCACCCCTGACTTCTGAGATCTGTGATAGTCTCTGCAGTAAAACAGTAGTGTAAAAGCTCAAAGGTTAAGCCTGTAATTGTTTTCTCTCTTAGAGTCATTAAAGATCTTCCATGCACAAACAGATGGTCACAAAAAAGGCAAGTCGCCCCCCCCCCCCACCGCCCCTCTTTTCTTCCCCCTCTAGCACAATCCCCTGAGTAACAGTTAACATCTCGGTGCATATCAGGTGGATTCTGCGAAGCGACATTCCTATTTATCTCACGTCTCATGCCGAGATAGCTACCTACAACTGCCGGTGTGACCTCCGGTGCGAGCGCATTAATTTTGCCTCAGTATTTCTATGGCATCAATTAATAAAAAGTGACGAGGTCCCTGGCAAATGAACACCCACTGATAAATGAGGGCCTGGACTTAATTGCTCAGTAAATTAAGAGCTCACAATAGTGACAGCGTGCGCTGGTTTTAATATTTAAAAAGTCATTAGACGCTGGAACGTCTAGCTTAGTTAAGTGCGTAGTGAGGTGTGCCCTGGCCCTGAAGAACACAGCGATGAAATGGAGTAAGACTTAACTAGGATTCTTAATTTCTGTGAACACCCTAGCGTGTTAAATTCATCCGTTCTTTGGTGTATCTAACTAACCATGTAGGGGTCAAGCACGCATATACAAACACACACACACACACACACACACACACACACACACACACACACACACACACACACATACGCACTGCCCCCACTTCTTCCCACCCACATTGAGGTACCAGAGAGGAACAGTACCCAACATAACCATTATCCACTAAAGGATAAAGCATAAGCCTCCAAATGTATTTAATAATGTTATGGATTTGTTGCTGCATAATTTGGATGACAACAGGCAGCTTGCATGCCAGCAATAACGGCCGCGATATGATCTTGATTACTACGGAGCCATAACAGCGCTCTATGGTGCGGGAAAATGGAGCATGTTAATCCCTTCGAAAAACTGAGGACACCAAGCGTTTATAATGATGGATCACTTTCAGTAATTTCTCTTTATTATGATTGGGCAAGATCAATATTTTAGCAGTCCGGTTACGGTCTTTAGTACAGTGCTTAATATGTATTATTCATAACCTTTGTCAGCACGGGAGGGCCAGCATTTCTCAGGCTGAGAGACAGAAAGAGAGAGAGAGAGAGAGAGAGAGAGAGATGGCTGCTGTAAAGTATTCTAGCCATTGATTTGTGGACTCATATCCTCTTGTACAACGAATCAATTAATAGTAACACCTGTGCGTTTTTTCATTCATGCAAATATCTACAGTACAGTAATTACTCGTTACAACCAGAGTAAGCAGAAACATGCTCAGTACATAGCACATCAAGTCTTGGGCTATGACAGAAAATACTGTCACCCAAGAACAGGAACCTGAGGCTGTCGAGTGGGCACAGGTTCTTCGAAACACTTGACAATTGGAAAAATGCCACTTTGGCTTTATTWGTTTCAGTTTCTGCTGCTAGTGTCAGGATTTGGCACAAAAAGCATGAATCCATGGATTACACCTGTGGTGATGGTGTAATGGTGTGGCGAATGTTTTCTTGGGCTCTTTAATATCCGAGTAATCATCGTTTGTATGCCGTCTTATCTGAGTGTCACTGCTGACCCCCAATGGATTCTATTATGACCACAGTTTTATATTGCCTACTTCTAGCATGGAATTCGTCATCGCCATCAACATGACAATAAGTTACCTGACAGTAGTGTACTGCATTCGACTCAACAGTCACCAGAATTAAATGCAACAAGGATGATAATTTTTTTTTTGGAAATAAATAAATAAAATAAATAACACCCTGTCCTGCACACATCCTGTTTATGTCATGCCCACATTGGGTTTAAAATTCACCTAATATGTAAGATTCACTATTTAATCATTTTAAGACATTGCAATGGGTCGCCAGGTGTATGTACAAACGAAAACATAAATTCCCTGTTTTTCCCCCCATTTCTTTGTGTTTAAACAAGACAGTTAGATTTTTTTCTCTCATATAAGAAGATCCCTTTCTCCAGCTTGTTAATCAGCTCGTTTTCTAGCCGGTCATGACAATGCTAGATCATTTACAAAGACACTGAAATGGCATGTTTGGAAAAGGGGTGAGAGGGATTTCAGCTTGAGCATTAACAGACACATTTTGTCCCACTTTAAGACCTGAATTAAATTGGTGAAAAGAAATAGTAAAAATCTCTATACAGATACGGAAAGATTCATTGTGTAACACCCTTATAACAGGGTGACATACAGTATATTCACCAGATATACAGTCCACAGCGCCACCTTTTCTAGAGCCATATGTCACCAAGCTTTGCCGTGTAATACCCTGACAATGGATAACAGTGTACGGTTCTCTGACACACTTTGCCAGAGCTTGGAGTAAAAACCACTGGGATTAGACACCCTGACACACTTCTATCTGGTCACACACTCCGGCGCTGTGCGGGAAGGTCTGTCACAATCAAAGCCTCGCCTCCAATCTCCTCCCAGCAAAAAAAAAAGGGCAGCAAAGAGGATTTCTTAGCAAGCGCCTAACCATCTAAAAAAAAAAAAAGGAAGAAAATCCTCCACACCCCCCTCCCCAAACTCCTGACCTGGCCTCACCTCTACCGTATTTAAAATCCCTCGATGGATGGGAAGAAGGGAGTGAGGGCCTGGAAAGTTTGCGCAGACCCTGATTAGATCGGCGGTGGTAATAGGCTCCTCTACGAACCCGGGCAGCCACTGCAACTGGAATTAATCAGCTCTTCTGGGAGCTTCTTCCAGCCCCGCTCCGCAGGCAAGCCACTTTGGAGTCGTTTACCAGCCAATCCGACTGTCAGACTTCTGTCATTTAGGCCTTTTCATTACGCACCAACTCCAGCTCTTTTTCACCCCCCAAAAAAAAGAAAGAGTGAGTGAGAGGAGAAGAGAGAGAGAGAGTGAGAGAGAGAGGGGGAAAAATGAAATGGGTGACAGATTAGGCTAATGCACAGGGTAGTTTTTTTTATAGAGCACTATTATTATTACTCCCCTTTTGTTGCAAACATAGAGAGTGTAGTAATGCAAAAAAAAAGGGGCAAAAGCAAGCAATGAGAGGGGATGAAGGGAAAGAGTGAGATAGGGAAAGAGAAGTGCAAGAGTGAAGGGCATCAGGCTGTTCAGGTGACCATTTTTTGGGAGTAATTAGGATATCGAGGAGCTAACGAAGCCTCTTCGCCTGCCATCACTGGCACTAGCAGTGATGCTGGCAGCGCCGCTGTCCTAAATGTGACAATAGGTGGGCAAGCTTTGTTCCTCGTTTATGGAACCCTTGGAGCCATAACTAGCAATTACTGCCACTCGGTGTCTCCTGGGCCTGAGGCCGGCTCGCTCTGCCATGCTAAGCCCTGCTTAGGCAACCTATTTTAGGCACTCAGGCAGGCTAGAGAACACCTCAAAGGTTAGATTAGCCTATGATGAAATACAGGGCCTTCCTGCTGCAAAACGTGCCCAGGGAGAGTGAGGAGATTGTGGGCACAGCTGTCCTTACCTCTAACCACAGACGGGGAGTGAGTCACGCAAATATTCATGAGTAAACAAAGGAAGCGATTAAAAAAAAAAAATCACCAGAGAAAAGAACAGATTAATATTAAAAAAGAGGAATGAATAGTGTATTATGAACCCGGTGTGGAGGTTGAAGGGAGAGATTAAGTTTCAGGGCTTCGTTAAGATCACAGATCGGCATCAGAAACTGTGAAACCCACGCGTCAGTAGACTTTAAAATGGAGGTTATGGTTTTAGGTTTTAGGTATAGTGATTTTACTTTTATTTAACATTTACAATACTTGACAGAAAGCAAATAGACCAAAGTCTGTTAGTCTGTTAGTACATTAACAACAATCCAAGTCAGTGATTTTTTTKATTCCTGCTGATTTAATTGGAGGCATATGTTTGCTGTAAATAAAACGTAGATTGTAATTCTGGTTGCAGTCRGTTCATGATCCAGACCAAATGAAGTCCACAAACTGCCTGTATACAAACATATTACAGTAGGCAGCTGAATAGTGTCCTGGAGTCAGGATGCTGACATGAGCAAGGCAGGAACCGGTCTGCTTTCGTGCCTGATTCAGGACCTACATAACGGCAAAATAAATGGCCCTCACTGCTAATTTCCTGCTCATTGTATCTGATGAAATATGCCTGCTCATTTTGGCTGGCTGACATGAAATATTGGTGTGTGGTGGCTCGGACAGACAAGAAGCAGAGCTCTCACAGCCACTGTACCTCGCTGCGCAGACAATCCACAGAGAGTGGGCCAATTAAGATAAGACTCCTTGCACAGGAAGAGGTTGTTTGACATGCTGTCATGCTAATAGAGACAACCGCCATTACGCCAAAGGTACGACATAGACATCGGTACCTGCAGAATGTTGCCCTAATTGGTGGACTGTTCCTCTCAAAAGTCTGGAGGCTGTTGAAGAGCCACTGTTTGGTCTGTGGTTCCTCTTAGCCGTCTCATTATGAACGGTACTGCTTCTGCCAGGGGCCATTTCTCACGGTCAACGTCGGCTCAGCGGTGAAGGCTTGCAGGGACAAATTGCAGCTCGGTTGGCGTTGTGTCACATTTAGGAAGCCTGGACTCTGTACTGTTTAGAGAGCACCGCCAGTTCTGCTCGAGTGCTGGAAAGCGATCCGCTCTGAAAGTCCACGTGGAAATTCTTGAATAAGACCTGAAATACATGACAGTCATGTTTCCAGCACCGGATTATAATGGGATCACCTGAGGGGTAGCCTGAGAGTAAGAGTTTTATGCCTGAAGGAGTTGGAGAACTTCACTGTTAGCGGAATATGATATGCTTCATATCGAGTTGCTAATTAGACAGCTTATTCCGTAAGTTCGGTTTAAGGGAAGCAACTAGCTAACTTATTGTCATTTGTTTCCATTAGAATGAACCTGTCTTTTAAACTTCAGTTCAATTTGAGTGAGCAAAGGTAATGTGGTGGGAATTTCATGAAGAAGATTTGGGCTTAAAACAAAACCTATTATAAATTTACCTAATCATTTAATTTTATATGAATCGATTTCACAATGATCAGGAACTGCAYCCYGTTTGGAACATGTTTTCTCAGACTGATCGTCGGACTGATCATTCACATGCRCATATTTTTTTTACTTTCTTGATAAAATATCTTTTAGTAAGTATTATTCAGAATGATCTTGTGAGCTGGCTGCTTTGATATTGTTCTATTAAACAGTTTCTCATTAAGCAGTCCCCTAATTTCAGTAAACGACAAATAAATGAGCTAACTGAACACAGAATGATATTGTAAGACGATTAAGTCTACATTATGATAWTATTCTATTTTCTGGTAAGTTTTATTTTCTGAATGGTTTCACTAGCTRTGTTTTAGTCACTGGAATAGACGAGAAGGTTCGATTTTCCAGTTAACTGCATTTAACTACCTAATGTGGATCATTTTGATCGCCAATAGAGAGTAAGTCTGACCAATTACTTTTTGATTATTATAAAGTATATGCAAACTATTTATAGATATACAAGTTACATAGTGGGGAAGTGGTTCACCTTGCACCTCCAGGTTATGGGTTCGATTCCTGGCTAGGTTAGTTTCCTGTTTCTGTGTGCATGGAGTTTGCATGTTGTTCCCATGCTTGGTGGGTTTCCTCTGGGTCCTCGGGTTTCCTCCCACAGTCTCCAAAGACCTGCAGATTAGGCTAATTGGCGTTCCCAATTTGCCTGTATTGTGTGAATGTGTGTGTGTGCCCTGTGATGGATTTGCACCCTGTCCAGGGTGTAACCCGCCTCGTGCTCTAAGTCTCCTGGGAACGGCTCCTGGCCCCCTGCGACTCTGAACACAGGATGAAGCAGTAGAGACAATGAGTGAGTGAGAGAGTGCGAGAACATGCATAATGATAAGATATACTGTATAAAGGTGTCAGCATTTTGGGAGGACTGTTCCTGTTCCAAAATCTTCAGGACAGACAGCTTTCTGGTCCCTTAATGATAGGACGAAAACAGAGTCTGGTAAGGAAGTGATTGTTATAGACATGTTATAATGCAAGCGATAACATGATACTTATGAATTAAGTATGAAGTAACAATACATTGATTTACAAAGTACATGTCATCATTTTAACTCATAAAAGTGCGAAAATCTTAATCTAGGCCAAACTGTGATGTTGATGTATAATACGGAATTCCATTTATTTTGTTTGCATTGTTACTAAGCCTTCATTAACATCCATAATGTTGAGAATATTAAAAAACTATTTATGCTAAGGTTAACTTGCAATCAATCTCCTGTTTCCATAATCCATTCGATCAATATTTAACTTGCCCTGCGTTTCCAAGTGAACACGCTGTCCAGCTAGCTAAACGCCAGTGTTTCGGAATTTGACTAGACTGTTAGCTCATTGTGCTAGCGAACTGTAGTTCCTTTGCCGGCTTGCCACAGCAGTTGCTTTTGGCCTGCTCCAGCCTGGCAGGAGTGGGAACCCTGGAAATCCCAAAACAGCCCATCGAGCATGTCACGGTGCAGCCAAGGTACACTGTGCAGGTGAGGGCGGCCCACCGCAAGACGTGTTTGTTTGGACTCGGCCCGGATTCGGAGCCTGCCAGGAAATGTGCTGCTTCTGGCAGATCTCAGAGAGACCAGGAACAAGAGACAGAGAAGAGACAGAATGTGAAATGGTGGGGGGTTGGGGGGGGGGTGGATTTCAGTGGCAGAAGGGGGCAAAATATGACTGGCAGTAAGCATGCACTGTTTGTCAGGAACTATGAAACATAGCGAAAGACCAAGAACCAGGCGAGGGAGTCACAAAAAACCGTGGCAGAATTATATATGAATACTTATGTATGAAGCCTTATTATTCCAGGTAACTGCGTCATTTCTCTTACCAGTCTGTCATTCCAGGCAGTTAATTTCATTAGCTCATTTTACATGTCAGCAAAAAAAACAACGATTCTGGTAAACATCCAAGAGCGACAGTGCTAGGATGATATCGGATGCTTATAACTCAGAATCTGTTTCCTTCAATGCATCCTCTGTCAGCTTTGTGATAACTGCGACATCCTTTAACCTCGACACCCCCCAATTAGGGGAGCAGGGTAGGAGAGGCAATGTGCAGCGTATTGCTTTGACCCCCACACGTTACATCGAGCCACTTTGGAGGGAGGGAGATGGAGCAGGAAGGATATCACGGAGAGAAACACTCTGTAGGATGGCCAGAGGCACTCCCTGGCTCTCTATCAATGCAAACCAGACTACTACCTTGGGCTAGGAGGACATTTCACTTTTTATACCCCCATCCACCTCCCTCCTTCTTTTTTTTTTTTTAAGCTACATTTATTTTGAAAGCAGCGCAAGAAGGGGAGGGAAAAGACTTAAGGAGGAAGAAAAAGAAGGAAAAAAAAAAGATGAAAAGCATCCTTAGCATGCCGGAAACATCTGGTTTCATATTCGAAGCCTGAAAAAAAGGAAATTGCAAAAAGACAAAACTCTTATGTTTTGATTTATTTTATTATTGGAAGGGCTGTAGCGTGCACTGGTGCAGTTCAAATTTGTGGCAGTTAAACACGAGGAAGCAGAGACATTAGCCTCCTTACGTTCCAGTCTTGACTGATAACAGCACAATAACATCCACTACTGCTGCGTTCTGTCCTAAATTACACTCAGGGACTGTTGTTAATTGGATGAATGAGTTTAGAGAGAGAGAGAGAGAGAGAGAGAGAGACAGAGATAAAGGAATCCTCTTCCATCTCTACCGTCGGGCCCCAGCTTTTCTCCCTGGCTCATTCATTTCCTCTTGCTGACGTGCAGGGGTGGATGGGGACAGAGCCTGTGTGCTGTGGACATTAAAACAGAGAGACGCCATGAGCACCTTTGGATCTCTTTCTTCAGTGTGTAACCTTACATGACCTGTGCAAGAACTACCACCATTATGCATCACAATATCCCAGACATTAATAGTAATTTCTGGTTTTATTAAAGTGATACACATACTGTACTGTATAATTCAATATCGAGGAGCATTCAAGTCAAAATAGGAATTGTACAGAATAACAGAACACATGATAGTTATGAGAGTAAAATCATTTTTTTTACACTAATGAACTTCTCCCAGCGTTTCACTAGTGCTTGGATACCATGCAGGTAGAAGGTTTTCTTATTGTGACAAAAGCTGGGGTCAGACTCCTTACTTCACATTTGAAACGCCGGCCTCCCAGGAACTCCTTTAATGGCTCGACCATGTGGAAATCGCTCGTAGCAATGTCAGGACCGTAAGAGGGATGTGGCGATAACGTCCATCCGAGTTCCTGGAATGTGCAATCTGTCTGGTGGGCAGTATGAATATGAGGTCACAAACTGTCCTGCAAAAACACAAGTTATCCATCATGGTCTATTTTTAAGCATCTGGTGTTGTGCTCGTTGAATGTGGWTTCTGAGCTACAGTACCTCGGCTGGGATCGCCATTTACAGAAGTACAGCACCATTCAGATGTTTTACTGCAGCTGAGAGTCTCATCACTGTACCATGCTGGAAGTCTTCTGTAAACGTCACCCGGTTTTCAGCCGTATTTCATGGAAAGTTTGTCATAAGTCCTGGTTTGACGTGAACCCCCCTTGTAAATCTTGGATATTAGTTTTGTTATTTTGACTTTATATATGCTTCATTTGTATATATATTCTGTAAGTTACATATATAAATGCTTTTTTGCTCTAGAATTGGAAGCATATATTTATGTTATGCATATATTTACGTATTACTTACTTATTTACTAATTTCTAATTCTGAAATTGAAACTTTTTTTTCCCATGAAACAAGAAAAACACACTAAAAGCAATTCAAACAATTCAATACTACATCTAGGTCATGCTTTGAGGCAACTAATTAAGCAGAAAAGAAAAGAAAAATGAAATCAGTAATTAAACATGGAATTTTATTTCAATKGTTTTAGACCTGTACTTAAACATAAGACTATCCCTGTGATACATGTATGACTGAATCTTAATGATTAATCTAAAAAAATTAATAGTCATGGAACAAGTACAAGAACCCAACAAACACTAAAGGGAAAATAATGCGCTTTCCATTTTGCATAAATGTTTGTGTTTTCTGAATTTGTTGTGTTCTAGGGTTTTTCAATTTGGTAACATATTTTGCTTTTACCAACCAAAGTCCTGTTGCCAACAGGAAAAGAAAAAAAAAAAAGTTTTATAAAGAAATCAGTCCTTTAACAGCATGTAATTTGTTACAAATGAAGTTCACATGGTGCTTTGTAATTTTAAAAAGAGTTTTTTTTTTTGTTTGATTTTATGCAAATGAAGTTGCAAGAGTAGGTAAGTTCACCTACCTAGCTCTAACATTATTCATACATTCTCATAAAACATGCAACATGAGTTGTCTTGATGCTTTGTAAATGTTAAACATTTAGGAAGTTCACTGATGTCAAAGTGACCATGTTGTTGACTTGATGAACTTAAACTGCCAAAAACAAAACCGATGGTTTATTACCATGGTGGGGCTTTCACACAGCTCCTGGGTCCCTGGTTCGATTCTGAGGCTTGCTGTCTTGGCTTGCTATCTGTGTGGAGTTTCACATGTTCTCCCTATGCCTCAAAATTGCCTCTAGGCGTGAATAAATGTGTCAATGTGTGTGTGTGTGTGTGTGTGTGTGTGTGTGTGTGTGTGTGTGTGTGTGTGTGTGTGTGTGTGTGTGTGTGTGCCCTGTAATGGACAGACATTCTTTACAGGGTGTATTAGACCTCGCACCCAGTGACTCCAGATTCACCTCAAACCCTCAAAGTTTGAGCAGATGATTTCGTATACATTAAGTATGTAACAGAATCTGAATGTACAGTATGTAAATTAAACAGATTTCACAATTTCAAGGACCATGGTGTTTCTAATTCTTAAATAAAAGTTCCCAGTTTAGATCACACCCATTTTGAGTTTAAAAGCTTATACAGAGGAGAGCGATTAGAGATAAAGGTGCAGATACTGAGGCGTTGCATTTCTCCCCCAGGTTACATCATAAATTAATATAAAGCAGTGAAACCTCAAATCACTAAATATGCTTTACTGATGAATCCTTCAAGAATAAGTAAATAAATAAATTATACATTGATATTATTATTATTATTATTATTATTATTATTATTATTATTATGCACATGGTGGCATAATGGGTAACACTGTTGCCTTGCACCTTCAGGGTTGAGGGTCCGGATCCTGCCTGAGGTCTGTGTGCATGGAGTTTGTATGTTCTCCCCGTGCTTGGTGGGTTTCCCCATGAATCACATGGCTTTTCACATGTGGCTAATGAAACATTTCAAAAAAATTAATCCATGTTGAAACTTCGTTATATCTCCCCAGCCTGAAGAATATCCAGGAAAGGCATTAATGTCAGTGTGACCATGTTGTTGGCTTGATTAATATGAGTGAGCGAAGGCCTGGCAGGGTGCAGGAGACTCAGGAGGAAAAGACAGACTAAAGCAGTAAATTTTGCTCGACGGGCACAGGCCGCCTGCTCCTAACAGATGGAGGAAAGTTAGACACTCTTTCCTTCTATATAAGCCTTGATGGACGACTGTCAGGATTTACTGGCAGAGCGGGTGGTGTAAGGGGATGTGCGGGGCACGGTTGTGCTGTTGAACAGCTGAGCATGTGTGTCTGGTGTATATTTCACTGACAGCGGTTCTTTTAAAGGAGGTTAATGTGCACGGCTCTCCTCTGTCCAGTCTTTGTTTGTTCCTCACAGCTCACTCTCCCTCTAACCAACACTGTAAAATATTTATTGTCCATTTTATAGTCAAATACTGGCAGTGATGTTGTCAGTAAAATTCTCCCAAATCTGTACGGTAATTCTCTGTAAACATTATATAATAGTTTCTGTGACAATTGTTACTATAAATAAACTACTGAAATTTGCTGTAAAATTGCAGTAGTTTGGGTTTCTCAAATACAACCCTGAAATTATTTTCCTAGAACAACATGGCCTAAATTGTTTTATTCCACTAATTGTCTAACAATGTTATTAATTGATCAATTAAAGGGCCTATATTAACACAGGTCCCGGTGTTAAATCCCCCTAAGATAATGATACTGTACATTCATGCCACATAAAATAACATTATCGGGAGAGGTATTTTAGCTGGAGCATTAACAGTCATTGTTAAACAGTACAGTATGGGACCTTTAGCCTTCATGAGACCTGGACTCTACATTGTTTTCTACACTGACATTTATCTGCATTATTTCTCTTTATTAGCATCTGATCGTTATGAATTTAGTCATTGTCTATCCATTTATAKATTCTTATTATCATACATTCTGCATTATAGAACAATACTGGATTTTTTCAGGACGATGAAACAACTCATAAGGCATTAGGTAATTAAATAACAACAACAACAACAACAACATCATCAGTCAGTTGTTATTTTAAGACACGAAGGTCAGCTGTTCTGGAACAGGTCTTGCGAGAACAGCATTGTCAAGTGCATTTGCAAAACCCATCAAGCACCATGATGAAACTGGCTCTCATGAAGACCATCCCAGGAAAGGAAGACAGAAACGTACCTCTGATTAAGTAGTCAGTAATCTGATTACCTCAGGTTAAGGCATTTATGAAGGCTTTACAGAGCATAAGTAGCGGCCGTGTCTCAATATCAACTGATGAGAGGTTATTTATGGTTATTTAGGTATGTTTTGAATGCCTTTATATTAAAAATCAGGAAAGAGGATAGAAATAGAAGGGGTTAGCAAACCTTGACTGGTCCTGTACAGTATATGTACATCCATTAATCCATCCAAGATCCACTGTAGTCCAACTAGGGACTTTGGAGGCCAATGATGACCATTGTATTTATTCCCATTTGTACAACTGTGGTCATTCACACAGTATGTGCAATTTGGAAATGCCAATTAGCCTAATCTGCATGTCTCTGAACGACATGGGAATCGAACCCAGGACATGAAGGTGAAAGACGGAGGTGCAAGTGCAAACCACTAAGCCAGCATTCCGCCATATATGGACATGCCCTCATGACAAGAATATATATGCAAAGCACCATGTCCGCATATGAGGACATTCATATCTCAAGAGATTAAATAAGAAGCMAATCTGTATTAAACAGTAACAATTATGGAATTTATGTTGTGATTCAATTATCAATCATCTCACCAGTCTACCTTTGCTGCAGTCCTTTATAAGATACACAAAACACCTAAAACAAAACCTTTCTGAAACTTCGCCTGGCTTAGACATGATTCTCACCCACATTGATACACACAAACCCCACTAACCTCACCGCCAGATGAATTGAATAACATTGATTATCAATTACATAACTGTAAAATAATTACAGGATCAYGTGCACCCAAGGAAACATCTATACCCGCAGGAACCAAAGGCCAGCCWACAGTAAAGCCAATGTACACAGATTCAAAAAAAGAAATATTCAGGGCTGCCAATGGTAGAAAGATATCAGAACACTTAGTGCATTACAGCCTGCTGTGTATGGTGCTTAGAGTTCAAAGCAAAGAGTTCAAGGTTATTGATTTGGCATCCAAGCTACGCTGATCTCAGTGAGACTGTGCACTCATGAGATGTGCCAGACACAAGTCTGATCCACAGAATCCTGCAAGCGACCGCACCCAAAGGATCTGCCACTAACTTTTTAGCGCTAGACACCACAGCACATTCTCAGAGGTCTTATGGAGATGCCCAGAGGTTCCGGCGGGTTAGGGTTAGGATTGGATTCTAATGCACAAAAGAAGGCTAGTTCCATGCAAGCAGAGCATGCATCCTGCAGATGTGAAGAATTCGATGTGCCAAAATGTTATCTCATATCTCTTATGCCAAACCTTACTGACAACATTACTTGATTCAATATGGGCAAATATGGGCCTAGGTAATTACATTGAATTGACAGAGATGCTAGACAGGAAGTAGGGAGCAGGAAAAACTAAGACTATGCTGTATTTTCTTAAATGTATTTCTATTTCTGAAGGGAACCTGAAAAAATTTATCTAGTAATCAATAACAATAAAATAAATAAATACCGTAAGACATTTTATAAGCAACAGACAATTTTAAATAAACTATTACTAAAAGCGTTATCTGGTGCTATCAATATTACATTGCCAATTCTTTCTGCTATAGTACAGTAAATAGGTAAAACATAGCTTAACCAAACTTAATTGAAATTCTTTTTATTACTTAAAATAGTTTTAACATTTTAATTTTTTTTATATGGTTCAAATGTGGCCAAGGTCTCTGAGGTTGGCATAATGTTCCCTCATCTCTGTCAATCTCAGTTATCTAGTGGACATCTATGAAGCCATGTATGTGGAAGAGGGTGGATAGCACTTTATTTTGATTAGTGTAGCACTGGAGGAAAGCAAATTGGGAGTAAAACTGAAACAGGCTGAGGGAGTTGATGTTGATCTCTGACACCACTGCACAATTTTGTGTAATTCTCCTAGAAACACTTTGCACAATCTGAGATTCTGAGTTTGCTGTCTTTACATCTTGCATAATTATACAAATTAGTCACTTTCAGAAACGAGTATTGACCAATTTCTTTTTTAGATCTGATACCAGCCAATTTATGCTCCATTGTATTTTGAAAACAGTTTGTAGCTCTGCACTGCCTAGACTTCTATTTGGTTGCTGTTTGGACTGACAAACGTTTAAACTAATTTGAGCTGTAGCCCCTCAGCAAGCACAGTGCACTGTCTCAGGCTATGTAAATCAAAACACAGAACACAGAATTGTAACCTTAAGGATACTACTGGAAGTCAATTAACTGATACAACTGTAATTATAGTCAAAAGTGAGTGTGCTATACATGGTCTTGTTGTACTCATTAAAATTGTACTGTTCTGTTTATATAGAGCTGTGATTCATTTATATGGACCAATGCTGTGCAAGATTTGTCTTTACTTTTTATTTTGGTACAATGAAACCACAACCTACAATTACCAAATTTATTAGATTTATTATGGTTATTATAGTTGATGACAGGTCCCATGAAATGAACAGGCCAAAGCTCATAATACATAGGCTTAGGTTTATTCCACTTAGATGTAAAAATCAATCAATCAATCAATAAATACAATATATTTTTGGCTCCAATAAATAGCCAATATACAATTTGGCACATTCAAATGAGCAAAACAGCAGGGTTATGTCCTTAAAGCTTTACGGGGTTGGGTCAATGGAATAGATTTTACAGATAAATGGGTTCTTTGCTGTTTTAAATACTTGCAGTTTCAGGAAAAAGAAAAACTTTAAATCATGTACATGAATCAGACTCTAACTCATTTATACAGTATGTTGTTGTATGCTCAGATTTTCCCCAGATAAATACCAATCAACCRCAACACCAACATCCCCATCACCATCAACATCACCATACTACTCAATAATATTGCTTATCAATTATTTTAAGATAGTAAAAATATAATGGGCACCCAAAGGCCAGCCCATCTAGTCAGATCCCATGGAAAACCCAATATAGCACAAACTGAAGGAAATCCAATGTTGGCTACAAAAGAAATGTATCAGAACACSCAAAAGCATCATACATGAGACTTAACAAGCAAAAAGTTCAAGGTTGTTGATCTGTCTGAACCACAGCACCCAAAGGATCTACCGCTAACATCCCAGTGCTAAACACCACAGCACACCCTCAGAGGACTTCTGGAGTCACAAGGAACCAACACAACATATGTGTGTGAACGGTTTGATAGCTTAACACACAGTTGGTGCATGTGGGAGTCATGATACGCACAGTATAATGATTTTTCAATTTGAATTCAAGCAGAGAAATAACATTGCACCACGCTTAGGACTTACAAACGTTGTATACTGTACAAAAAACACATGACACACAGTGTGGGAAGTTGTCGGATTTTCTACATACGCTTTTGTTCACTACTCTTGCTCTGTATTGGGATTCTGAACTATGTTAAAGCCTTGTGGGACTGCAGGCAAATGTGCAGTTAAACAATGCATGAACAGACATTATACGCTGCATATGTGTACTGACAAGGTGCTGAAGTGAAATTAAAACTTGTAGAGGAGGAGGATGTTTTTAGAAGGATTTTTTTTTTTAATGTTTATAATGTTTCTCATGTTCTTCAACAATCCTTGTCATTAAAAAGGTTTTGTGTACAACATTTATTTTCTTAATTTAACTAACCTGTTTGAATCACTACAAAATCACAATCAAGCATGCATTTTTTAATATATTTTTTAAAACTCACCCAACATATTATTGACGCTAAATTGCATACTCTACTTCAGTTACCAAAAACGCAACTGACGGCCTATTTGTTAATCCACAGCTTTTTGAAAAATCACACAAAAATCACATTATATTAACAAAACAATTGTTTGTTTGGAGTTACCTCATATAACAGTTCATTTGAACCCATGGTTAGAAATGGTTAGGTTAATCAAAATTTACTGACATACCAGGTGTATGAGATCATGGTGTATGAGGTAATGATTTGACCTTGAGAGGACAATTTCAAACTATAATATATAAATGGGGATTATCCCGGGTAACCCATTGGTGCAGATGCATCAGGTACCTCAAGTTCATGGTTTGGTCCTGGATCTTTCCTGCAGTCCTTTGAGCACTTGAGTTTTTTTTTTTTTCCTAAATTGTCCTCAGGTTTGGAATGTGTGTGCTGGTTTGTTATATCCTGCCCTCTGTAGTCTTCATTTTGTAGTCTTCATTGACCTTTGTACAAAAGAATAAAGACTTGCATCATAATTGCGACACYAAAAGAATCCTCTTCCAGCTTCTTTACAGGCGTGCTTTCTTCATCATATCACTAATATATCATATAATTCAGACAACGGTCCATGTCTTGAAGTTGCTTAGTGTGTATTCCTGCATTCCTGTTAAAGGATCTGGATCCACTGCAAACCTGACCAGATCATACTGCACCATATCAATGTTGCTTATACCTTTAGTTACTCATGCAATAGCTGGTCATACAATAGCTACCTTTATCACCTGTAGTGCTAATCTTAGGCAGTATGCTAGCTGCTCTAGCGCTAGGCTAAGATAATGGTCCATTTTTTTTTTTTTTTGCAAAAACTCACTCTCTGCCTAAGCTGCTGATTAATATTTACACAGAATTTGGCGATTTCCCATCAGACAAACCCCCCTCTTTCACCACCCAATGTAAGCTCAGAAAGCGCCAAGACACCTTGCCCTTGGAGGAGGCGAAAGCTCGATTTTCTGTTTGCTGCCATTTGTCATCAGCAGCTAAGAGAGATCAACAGTCGTCTGCACACAAATCAATATTCTCTTAACCCAGAACTAATCTAGAGAGAGTTTCCTGCAATTTCACCTTTTCTCCTCTGTTCCCCTTCCCCCTTTGCCTTCAACACAATCCCTCCATCCATATCTTTAAACGTTTTTTTTTTTTTTTTTTTTTTCACCCTTATTAGTCATTTTGGGCTGCCATTACCCAAAGCATGCATGATCAAGGAAGGTGAAGAGGATGATAAGTGCTAATGGGGAGCATGAGGATCTGAGAGTTTTGTAGTCTTCATTGACCTTTGTACAAAAGAATAAAGACTTGCATCTTAATTGCGACACCAAAAGAATCCTCTTCCAGCTTCTTTACAGGCGTGCTTTCTTCATCATATCACTAATATATCATATAATTCAGACCACGGTCCATGTCTTGAAGTCGCTTAGAATAGTTTCTTTATAACAGAAGCAATAAATGTGTCCTCTGGCTTTTTCTTGTGGGCAACAACTGGCTAGTGACATTCATAATTCATAACCTTTCACAAATAACATTACCAGAATGTTCCGATTCTACTTTCATAAAAGGTTAGTCTGTAACTCCCCTACAATGTTTGTCATAAAATCATCAAAATATTCTCGAAATGTCTTAACACAGCATTCCCAGATTGACCAAACCTTATGGCACATTCTAATGATGGATGCATCGACACAGTACCACTTTTTTTTTTTTTTTTAGGCCGACCTTTTATTGGTGCTTGTCCTCCCCAAAACCAATACCAAAATAAGTAAACTATTTAGTATAAATCAAACAGGAATGTCACAAGACAATCCTTTTAACTCTAATGATGCTATTGATTTGGTAATAAAAAAAGATGTTCCTGTGTCTCAGAAGGGTGAAATTATTGGTCTGTATCAAGCAAAGGAAACAACTAAGGAGATTGCTAAAATTACTGGAATTGGGTTAATGATTGGCCAAAACATTAAAACCTGGAAGGATAGTGCTGAACTTTCAATCTTGCAGAAGAAATGTGGTCAGAAAAAAAACAACAACACATAAATGACTGTGATTAGAGAAGTTAAATGCTTAATTAAGCTGCATTGTAAAAAAAAAAAAAAAAACTGGCAGTGGAAATCACCTATATAAACATATAGCATGAGACCCAAATACATTTAGCACAATAACATTAAGATTCACTCTGTGCCAACAAAAACAGCTCTTTGAGATACTGTATGACATCACAAGACATCTGAAGCTGTCCTGTGGTATCTGGCATCTGGGGATGGGGACTTTGAAGGCCAGATCAAAAACCATAAACTCTTTACCTGCTAAGCCCAATACACAGCAAGATGTGATTCACTGAGTGTCCTTATACCGTTCTATCATAGCCACCATTAATATTTCTTCCAGAATTTGTGCTATAACTGGCTTTTCTATGGACCAGATGGGCTAGCCTTTAGTCACCACCAGCATAAATAAGCCTTGGGTTTACTGATATATAATTGATAATCGATGTTATTCAATTTACCTGGTATTTTGAAAAAAAGTGATAAGAAAGTGAACTCACAGTATTGGCATCTGTGGCCATAAGAAAACTGCTTGTTAATGACAAAAGAAAAATCCGTCAAATTGCTAGGGAGCATAACGGTTGGACTTTGGACATTGGACATAATGCCTGCTACACAAGCCTCTGGAGGCAGCGTTATGATCTGGGTTTACTTCAGTTGGTCAGGTCTAGGCTCAGCAATGTTATACGGCAAAAAGTTAAGTCAGCTAATGACCTGAATGTACTGAATGACCAGGTTATCTCATCAATGTGTTTTTTTTTTTTGTTTGTTTGTTTGTTTCATGATGGCGCAGGCATATTTCAGGATTACAATGCCAAAGATTCATCAGGCTCAAATTTTTGAAAGAGTGGTTCTGGGAACATGAGGGAATAATTTAAATTCATGAATTGGCCATTATAGAAGCCAGAGCTTAAACTGGACAGGGAGTGTATTTAGCTCTGTTGATGTTTTTCCCTGGTTTAAAACAGTGTACGTGTACAATGTGTGTGTGTTAATGTATGGACCATTAGATGATTTTAAATGAAGTTATGAGTTAGCTAGGTRCACTACTTTCTATGGTTATCTTTATATTTTTTTTCCTTCWTTGCCTAGCAAAAGTTTTCTGCTTGGTGTGCAATGAGTTCCTCTTACCGAGGTTTAGCCTTATGTTGAAGATGTTCATGATATCGGGTTACATGTACAGTATTGCCGACAAAGATGCTGTGATAGCTTCTCCTGGTGTTTTTGCAGAGCTCATTTTGCTGTCTGCTTTGAGKTGATTGCCATCATTAATCATTAAAGAAGACAAAATCGTAATCATTTTGTATCATCTGTTTAGTAGCACGACAACATATAGGCTGATGTCACATATGAATAAATGATCACAGTACCAAGACCAGTATCAGATACCATGAGCTATATGGTTGTGCCSCTGATTGTAATAAAACTCATGAATTTGCCCTTTGGGCCATGGAATGGTGAACAAACATGCTTAATGTTCATATGGTTAAAGCCACGAGACTGGTTTTGTGGTGAACCTGGAATATAGGGCGCAAACTAGCCACTGGCTACCATTATTGATTAAGGTCTTATGTCTTGCAATGTAATGGCACAGTGGAAATGAAGCACTTGATAATTTTTTTTTTAAAGAATGTAATTTCCATACCATAAGAAATGTCCATGATGCTTCAGGCTCTCATTGATGTTCCACATTCCTGGTGAAGGTCACACACAGCCTGTTTATACTAGCTGTTCCAGCTCTAGTTTGTTCAACCAGACTTGGGCCAAAATCTAGACGGCACAACACCACTATGTTYTTGACACATACAAACATCTTTGTGTTAGGATTGTTTCTTGCTCTCCATGCTGCCTCACCTTCTCTATTCCTCTAAATCTTTTTTGAGTCCTCAGCTGGAAAGATGGGTCCCTTAACAGTTCTGGTGCTTTTGAGCCGATAGGTGGTGTACAGATGATCAGAACAACTCTGACATAAACTCTGGACCAGTCGACGGATTTGAGTGTGAGCTCCTGCTAGAGATTTTGATTGATGGGTGAGTCAGACTGGTGCGCTTTAGAAAGATCCACGGGAGATTCACTGTTCCAGAAGCTGATGGACGTGGTGAGCAAAGTTTTTAGTTTGGACTGATTTAATCTAATTAAGATACAGGAGAAATCTTCAGGAGAAAAATGTGCT
>QMIH01001273.1:115183-126769 GCA_003987875.1 Clarias batrachus
AAAAAAAAAGATTAATAAAGACTAACTGGTGTTCCCAAATTGACCATAGTGTGTGTGTGTGTGTGTGTGTGTGTGTGTGTGTGTGTGTGCCCTTGTGATATATTGTCCAGGGCATACCCCAGTTTTATTTACTTATTTATTTATTTTTACAAGATGTTAAATGAAAGAAGCAAGAATCATTTAAGAATATATAATTTTATTATATAAATAAAATGGTATCACATAATGTCTAAACAACAAAGAAGTAATCATGTAAATCAGGTCAAACGTTCAATTTCCTCAAGCTTGCAATTTGTTTCAGCTGATTCAAATTGATTCACATGATTCACCTAGGGGCCTTCAAAATATGGTTTGTTCACCACTCATCCATTTCTCTGGCCTATTAAAAGAGCAGCAGCATCTCCAGTAACACAGTATTATCCCTGTGCCAAAGCCTACCTCTTAAATCTTCCTTCCAGTACTGTACATATTTACACAACTCAGTTGTTTCTGAGCATTGCTTACAAGAATAAATATAGAAATAATTCCTCAGTTGTACTGTACTGACAGTTTTTTTTTTTCATGCTTCCCTTCACTTCCATAAACAAAATAAACTCATTTTCATGATGTAACAAGCATAGATCACAGTGTAATAATAGCATAATCAAGCTGTCACTCACACATTGTATGTGGTCAGTCATCAGTACTGTTTGCCAGTGAAGAGCTTTGTATAGACAGCTGAGTTGTGTGTAGTCTTTGGTGCAAATGGTTCTGTTTGGAGTAATTGCTCATGTAATGCACAGGTGGGTGGCACAGTAGTGCATAGGGTAGCATTACCTCCTCACAGCTTTAGGGTTACTGTTTCTATTCTCCGCTTCGGTTACTATCTGTGTGGAGTTCTTCTCATGTCTATGTGGTTATCCAGTGTGATCTCTGGTTTCCTCTCACCTCCTAAAAACATGCCACAGGCCAATTGCCCCAAGTATGAATGTACTGTAAGTGTGCAAAGTGGCCTGTAAGAGACTGATGTCCCATCCAATGTGTAGTGAACTATTCTTTCTTGAATAAGCTCCTAATGCACAAATAACTGATGAACGTGCAATGAACACTCCTATAATTTTTGTTAGGTCTTKGTCTGAAGTGGCATTTATYCATGCACTGCATTAAGCACACCTTCGGTAATTGATTATCTACTAAGACAGGAATTCAGCTCACTGGCCTCTCTTGCTCCCCAATCCACAAATCTGAAGTGAGTACTTTTTAAAAAGTAAATAAGTGGCCAAGTGATGCTGAAAAGCATTCTGACCTGGTAAGATGTACCACGTCAGAATCAGAAGGTGTTTTTCCCCATTTCAAGTAAGTAGTAAGGGAAGAAAGTGCACTAGAAAATGAATAAACAATGTTTTAAGATTATCCTGGCTGTCCCGGCATGCCATTTTAGTTGTGTAATCCAAACCCAGTCCTACAGCGATATTCAAAACATCATATGTAACTGGCCCCTCTAAACTTATATGCACACTACACAAATGCTAAAATCAAATTCAAATTTKGTTTGTCACATACACAGTACAATATGCAGGGAAATGCTTATACAACCCCTACGACCTTAAAACKTTTACAAGAAAAGAAGAAATAAATAGTGAAATAAAAGTAAGAATAAAAATAATAGTCAGTTTGAGACCTTAAAACAATTTACAAGAAATAAGGGAATGAGTAATGAAAAAGAATAAAAAATAGAATGAAAACAGAGTAAGTTAAGCTATAAAACAAAAATTTTGAAAAAATATATAGAAAATATAAAAATATAAAATATAACAACTTAGAAAAACTTATGTCTGTACCATATTGCAAAATACTTACGTCAAATACTACAAATATTGCAGTAATTTGAATGGAAATGAGAATAGAGGAAATGTGAAAAAACTGCAGYGATCCATGTTGAAAAATATGTGATCACTAAATCACTGTTTCTTAAATAAAAAAAAATAAAATAAAAAAAACAAGGAAATACATCTAGGCATTTGGCAGGCGCCCTTATCCAGAGCGACTTACATTTTTATCTCATTACATCTGAGCAATTGAGGGTTAAGGGCCTTGCTCAAGGGCCCAAAAGTGGCAACTTGGTGGTTGTGGGGTTTGAACCTGGGATCTTCTGAACCGTACTCCAGTGCCTTAACCACTGAGCTACCCCTGCCCTTAAATAGCTGTCTATCATCTGCCTGTCTCTATTTTGTACAGAATCCACCATGAAAACAAGAGAAAATGKGATGAAAACATCGCTTGTGGAGATCCACACAGTGAGGTTTGTCTATTCTGATGGTACATTGCAACAGGTACTGTAGCTCTTTTTCTACTGTCTGCTGCCAGAAATCATGCTGTGTTTGTTTTTGCTGTTTTTCCTGTTCCTAACAACCAGCAGTTTACAACATGCTTGTTTTGCTTGGATTTTGCCCTTACCACTKAAAAAGAAAATAATGATAAAACTTGTTGATTTCTTCTACATTTGCTCAAAGGCTGAGAAAATCCTGGGAACTCATAGTAAGTAATAGCTAAAAGTTGATGATTTGGAAAATCTGGGCTATAACTCTGTATTGTTCCTCAGGATTAACAGAACATCTGGCCTCAGCCTGTGCAAATTGATTGTTATGTGAGAACTTCACCTACTGTTCCGTTTTTTGTGCGACTTTTTTCCTTCTCTCTCTCTCTCTCTCTCTCTCTCTCTCTCTCTCTCTCTCTCTCCGAGTTCCTCGATCAGAGTTACAAATTAAACAGTGAGTGCGGTGCTTTCACTCGGGCAAATACACAAGAACACATTTCGAATGGTGTCTTACGTTATCTGAAAAGTTTCACTCACCCTGAAGTGATGTTTACTGATTTGCCTGGCGCGATCCCAAAAGCGAACCGACGGAAGATGATCTGAGAGGATAGATAATGAAAGACAATGCTGATAAATGACAACAAACAAGGACGGCGGCCCGCTGGGACAGGCCGCTCGAATCCAAACTTGTGGCGGGGGGGGGTGTCATCTGCTCTCTGTTAATAAAAATCTAATTAATCACACTTTCAAAGGAGAGTGGACTGTCCTCTATACTTCTTTATTAATTTAACCAGCGAGCCACCGAGCTGCTCTGATTTGAATAACAATGACAACAAACAAGTGTGTGTGTTTAGTTTGGGTTTGCTCGCTTCCTGCTATTGTTCTCGTAAACAGGTAAGGACAGTGTTCAGGGATTCACATCTGTGTAAATGTGTGTGTGTGTGTGTGTGTGGAGAGAGATGACAGCTAGGCTTCTCTTCCTTTAGAACCGGGCTTTAATCATGTCCAGCACCACCCCCTCATTAACACCAAATTACATGCAAATTTTGACAAATAAATGAGTTTTAAGTGCTTGACAACCTGTCAGCCTCGGAATATAGAGCCATCTTGACGGCTAGATAAACAATCAACAATAATCACTCTATGCAAATTTGATATTTCCTACACAATTATCAACCCAAAAAAAAAAAAAAAACTAAAAATAACTGGACAAAGGCAGCTGGCATTTGTTGAGCTTCTGAGCAGATAAGAATGCAAATGGAAATTTCTTTAGGATGTAATTGATTCAAACGCTGTTCGCCCTGCCGTCTTTTTTGTGTTCCCCTTTTCCTTTTCACTCATTTCTTTTCCCCTCCACCTTCTCTCTCTCTCTCTCTCTCTTGCACTTTCTTCCTCTCTTTATCTCAACACCTTCAATACATTTAGATAATGGGCAACACAGACGAGTGAATAAGTGAGCAAAGCGGAAAAAAGACGAAGAGACAAAAAGAACTCTCGTTTTATCTTTTGGGCCGCCGAGCGAGAGAAGAGAAAACAATAAGYGCTTGTTAACTGAAGCTGTGAAGCGGATGGATCAGAGAAACTGGTTGACATTGCCTGTGATCTCGTTGAACTCTTCAGCGCTCTGGTCAAACACATGAAACACACACCATTCAATTTTCTTTTAAAAATTTTTTTTTTTTTTAAGAACAATCCAGCAACTATAGCTGATTTGAAGATTTAACGGAATTAAAGAAGAAAGGATGGAGTTTAAGAAGAACTTTGACTTCTTCACCAGTGTTCACAATATGTGCTGCTTCTCGTCGTCCTATCGATTCGCCAAGCTGAAAAAAAAAAGAATTTAAATGAATGAAAGATAATTTCTTTGCATTTCAATTCAATTGAATTTTTAAAACAAATTGAATAATCCAGTGAAAGATTACTAAGTGCTGCTAAGCTTAACCGTATCCTTGATAACTTTCCTTTGAACTACTTTCCTTGAATTTCTTTGCCTTACAAAAGAAGTTTATTCTTGCACAAGCACTAACTTTGCAATCTGCAATTTATGGATTATTTCATTTCCTTAGCCATTTCAATATCTTCTTCTATCCATCACTCCTCCATATGACTTTTTCTATCATCATTCCCAATCACCTTTACATCAACCTGCAACAAGCTTACAGTCATGTTCCAAAGTTAGTAGCCCACTTTTAATTCATGTGTTTTTGTTTGAAAACCTAATAAACATCATCTGATTGTAATGGGTCTCAGTATTAGACAAATTCAACCTTAGATGAACAATCACATATACCGTAACTGTTTTCCCCGTAACATTATTTATTTCACAAAAATGAAACCAAAAATGAATAATAATAAAAATAAATAAATAAATAAAAAATTGGCAATACTTAGCACCCCCATGATTTAACAGCTTGAAAATACACCCTTCCTACATGATTTTTATCAGGCTTTCACATCATTGTGGAGGAATTTTGGCCCATTCTTCTTTACAACATTGCTTCAATTCATTGGGGTTTTTGTGCATTTGTTTATGCACAGTTCCTTTGTGGTGCTGCCGCAGCATTTCAGTTGGGTTGAGGACTGGACTTTGACGAGGCCATTCCAAAACATTCATTCTTTTATTTTTCAGGCTTTCTGATATAGATTGACTGATGTTTTTCAGATCCTTGTCCTGTTGCATGACTCAACTTCAACCAAGCTGTAACTGTTGGACAAATCCCCTCACCTTTGCCTCTAGAATACTCTGCTCTACAGAGGAGTTCATGTTCGACTCAATCACCAGCCCTCCACCACTGTGCTTCATAGTGGGCATGAGGTATTTCTGCTGAAATGCTTTTTGGTTTTCCCCAAATATGGTACTTTATATTAAGGCCAAACAACTCCACTTTGGTCCATAGAACATTGTTCCAGAATTCTTGTGGTTTGTTCAGATGCAGTTTTGCAAACCTCAGTCATGCTTCCATGTTTTCTTTTTTAGACAAAAGAGGCATTCTCCTGGCAGCCCTTACAAACAAACCGACCTTGTTCAGTCTTCTTTTAATTGTGCTGTCATGGACTTTAACATGCTCAGTGAGCCCTATTACAGATGCATCTTAGACAGGCACATTGCTAAACATATAATTTAGCTTAAAGTTATCAATAAATCAAAAGCACAGTGTCTTTACAGGAAATTACACACAAGTAAAATAATAAAATAACAATGATCTATTAACTCATTAACTTAAAGCAGGTGCAACAGTGGCATCATGGTTAGCACTGTGGCCTTGAAGCTCCAGGGTAAAAGGCTCGAGTCCCACATTTGGGTCTATGTGAGTGAAGCTTGCATGTTATCCCAGTGCTTGGTCGGTATCCTCCCCCAGTCAAAAAACATGAAGGTTAGACTGATTGGTGTTTCCAGATTGCCTTTTTTTCGGGTGTGTGTGCTTGTCTTCCCTATCCCATCCAGGGTGCACCCCTCCTCATGCCCCAAGTTCTCTGGGAGAGACTCCAGGTCTCCCACAATCCTGTATCAAATAAGCTTGTATACATAAGCAATGATTAAGTTATCGTATCAACTTACACGTCCAGGGTTGGAGGCTGTTTTTGCCTGTCAGCCAATCACATCACTTCTATCTGTCACATGATCAGTGAAGTGAAGATACTTCCTGTCCAACACTGCATCTGCTGTGAGTGGGCTGAATGTGTTCAAAGGGTTTTTAAAGAAAGTTCAAGCCAAGGAAAGGACGTTTGCACACGCTTACTGCTATTACACTCTACTGCAGGCATCCCACTCCAGTATTAATAAATGACATGTATGTGTCGCTTAACTTGCGCAATACATGCGAAATAGGACATTATGCAATTTGAATGTTGCTCAAATACTGTTACAAAAGTTACAATTTGCACGTGCATATGCTGTGTGTGTGGGAAGCTGTTGCATTAACTTTGACTGCTTCTGTCCACTATATCTGTAATGTTATAAACCCTATAGGGAATGACTGACAGACATGCGGTCAGTCGATGCGTAAACAGACATTAAATGGTGCATGTGAAACTGAAACTGACGAACCAAAGTGAAATTATAATACGTTATATGAGTTATAATGCTTCTGATGAACATCAGCAATCTATGCATTTAAGGAGGTTTTGTATGAACCCAAACCCAACACTTTTTTTTTTTTCAAAATTTTTTGACAACACCTTATGTTTGACTCTATACAAAATCACCAAGAATTTAGAGTTTGCTCTAAATTGCATTCTTTTTAGTTAACCTCAACCAAAATATTACTGATACAGAATTACACACTTCAGTAACCATAAACACAACTGCAGGATTTATCCATTCTTACCAAACTCTGGGAGGCGGATTTATAGCTTTTTGAAAAATCACACAAAATTCCCACTTATATAGCCCAAAAAAACAATGACGTAAWATTTTGCTATTTTGTTTTCTTAGCATCCTTGCGACCCAAAAGAAAAATTCATGTGTGAATGGGAAATACTCAAAAAAAAAATATATTTTTTTTTTTTCATAATTTGCAAAATTGGAATGGGCTGTCCAGGAAATCAAGTCTCAGGTCTCTAAGTAAATTTCCTGGTGTCAATATTGATGTAACTCTCAACTTGTGTAATTAGCACTGAGTTTAACTATAATACTTTGCAAGAAGAAGAAGAAGAAGAAGAACTGGCCCTTCCGAAGATGAATGATGCATAAAAATGAATAATCGCATAAAAGTATTTCAAAGAACCCCAAACAAACGTCATTCAGGACACAAAATGACCGGCATAAAAACGAGTGAAGTTTTAAGCTTCTTTGCTTCCTGCCTGCTGTTGTGCATCCACCCATTCACTCGCCATCTCTGCTTTTTATCCAACGCTCACAGCACTAGAGCTCGCTCCATAATGCCACGCTGGGCTGGAATGGCTTCTTAAACGCAGGAGACTAAAAGATCATTGCATCAGCAGCCTGCTGCACCTAAAGGCCCATGCATAAACATGCAGGACCTCGTAAATGGCTGAGGATTCAAAACAGGCCACTCAGGGTGAGCGCAGGTGAAGAGAGACAGGCTAAAGTGTGGCAGATGAGAGGTATTATCAATCATGGGCCGCTCTATTAATTTCATCAAGGCCTAGACGCCTGCTGACATTCAGTGACATGCCACAAGCTGGCCGGCGTCCCTGAGCTTCGAGACGTCGCTGCTCGCTTTTGAAATGCAAATGGCACCGTAACCTTAAACAGAGCGTCGAATTATCTCTCCCGCCTTCAAGTCGAGTGCTCGCTCCTCTACGGTGCTCCCCCCCCACCCCTACTTCTATCCACTTCTCCGTCAGTCTCACCCCTTAAGGAGAACACCTTAAGAAGAGACAGATAAAGGGGAGACGAGATGGAAGCGGGGAAGTACGACAGGAGAGGAGGAGAGAGGAGGACAGAAGTCGTCCCCTCAAGCGGTGCTGACTTCTCTGATGAGCTGATGAGTGTGTGTGTGTGTGTGTGTGTGTGTGTATGCGTGTGCATATGTCTGTGTGTGTGTGTGTGTGTGTGTGTGTGCATGTGATGATGCCTGTAATAAAGACATCTCAAGGACATGTCCACACACTTTAGGTGTCCTACCACTCATGCCATTGTTCCTTTTTTTTTTTTTTTTTAGACCTACAAAGGTGACTCTGAGGGACACAGAAACGTCCGGSGGGTGTCGGGCCGGCTTGGTCAATTTTTGACGAGACTCACAATCACACACACACACACAAGTTAAACAATGTTTTGAAACATTAGCAAGGTCTGCTTAAGACAGAGCTGAAAACTTCTACAGGCCGATACGTTCAGAAATGTACAACTTTCTGGTGCAACTTACATGTACTGTATACATACATGCATAAACCTACTCAAAAAATTATTTATAATCATTAGCACTGCCGTTTGAGACAAATTCATATTTTTGCTTCAACATTCTTGTGTTAAGGTAGTCAGTAGTAGCTTATATACTGAAAGCACCATCGAATGTCTCTTCGGAAGTTACAATAATCACACATAGATTGGATGGTTTCCCCAGATTCTCCAAAATACGGAGAATTGTTCTTCCATTTCTGGATGAAAAAAAGATTTWGATCATTGCAGGTTGCCACCTTTTGGGAACTTTTCACACTTCACATGATTGCTTCGTTCTGTGCCTAGGTACAATTATTTCCCATCCTCTCTCCACCACAAGACAGCTTTCACATTAGGAATATTGTTCTGTACCTGAGTAYATTTACAGCAGATATGCATCGAGTATGCGAACCACTCCTACCCACAAAMAAAGAGGAAGACTCTCACTTTTTAAACTATGCCTTATTATTATTGATATTTTGGTGAAGAATCAAGAATGACCCTCTTGTCATCTACAGGTCATCTGAAAAAAAAATGACCCTAGAGTTATGGCTGTGCGGTTAATCGGATGAGATCWTTGCTGATTTCTCTCATACAGGTATGCCGATATTGGAGGAGACAAATGGCGATGATGGTTTTTATCTTTGATTCGAACTGTGGCTGAGCACGTTGTACCATGCTCAAGGATTACCTAATTTTGGATTCATTATGTACAAGCACCCTTATAGTCAGCATTCATATTGATATATGAAACGCTTCTTGAAACACAAAATCATTTCTTGACCTCACAAGATTAATCAGGATATTATAGTTASAGTATAGCTACAGTACGAATCCAGATCAAAGTCACATACGCCACAAATATGCTACCAAATAAATCAATGATCTTCTTTAGGCTGCTCACATTTGGGGTTGCCAAAGTGGATTATCCAATCTGTATATTTTATTTGGCACAGGTTTTCACACCAGTTGTCCATCCTGATTAAACCTTCTCTACTTTATTGGAGCCCCGACACAGAGAGTGCACTGACTTGTGCACCATGAAGGTGGTTTATCATCATGGAATCGAACGCTGGTCTTCCTCAAGAAAGGCTGAGATACTGTCACTATACTTACACATTAGCAAAACAAATGTAAATGATAATCTTAACAGAAATCATACATGTACAATAATATTATGTATAGTGGKWCTGTACCTCAGCATCCGAACCTTAAGAAGATTTGCATTCAAAACTGAAATTTTGCAAGGAATTTGCTTCCTCATGAGAGGCATTTTCGGCATACTGTCTGAGTGAACAACCCGAAGTTGTGTGTACATCCAGGAGCCATTCAAATGTTGTTTGCGCCAGTGGAATGCCAAGCGAAGTGAGTTCACATATTTTTGTGTGTGTGTGTGTTTTTTGTGCAAGATTTAGTGAAGACTTAGTTCCACAGGTCCCTAGATTGTTAGCAAGGATCGTAGCAAGAACAAAATGGTGCCACTTTCAGTTTTRTTTCTAAAGCAGCCGGTGCCAAGAGGAAATATATATTATGGCTAAGTGAGGTTTAAAGTCAATTTATTTCATATTTTACTTCATTTGCATGTCTTTTCTAAATGATTTGGGTATTTTTTATATGATTGCAGTGTTGGAAATTGGTAATATCGATTRTATTTTTGGGTGGCTGGAACAGATTATCTGCATTTACATTATTTACTATGGGAAAATACATTCACAATATGAAATTTCGCCATAAAAACTTTGGATTAAATTCTTATGCCGAGGTACTACTACTAAGAGGTACTACTACTAAGAGGTACAAGACAACAAATCGTCTCTCCCAGAGACAATAAGCATGATAATGCTTTTTTCCCCCTTTTTCTTTTTTTTTTTTTTGTCAGAAAATAATTATTGCCTTTGTACAGGTACTTTTCTCTATTACAGAAACGTTGATCCTAATCTAATCCAAAAAAGTTTGGGTGAAGGGACAAATGGCATATTTTATTCATTTTTAGGGTAAAAGAAGTAAACACAAATGCTACGGCATTTATTATAAACTATTAAAAATATTTTTTACAAACGGTAAAGCATAGTAACTTATTATAATTACTCAATGGATAAAAAAAAAATTATAAAACAAAACAACTTGGAAACTTTTGTRTAAGTTAAATGTGTAACTTGTCAGGCCTCATTAGCACATTCTAGGCAGATCATGAATTGTTATTAGAAATAGCCATTTTGAAAGTGTAATAAATCCTCTAACTCTTCAATCATTGTGCTAACGTTCAACCACAATGGGCTCCTGTAAGCAGCTGCCTGGATCAGAAAATGAAGCTAATTGATGCCTACAAAGCAGAGGGAGGCTGTAAAAAGGTATAAAAGTCTTTCCGGCTTACAATTTCCACAGTCTGAAATGTCATTAAGAAATGACAATTAAAGAGAAATATGGTTATCAAGGCAGAATCTGGAAGGACTGTATGTTAGCCATAAGGGCAAAGGCAGAAAGACAAACGCACATATGACTATATTAGCTAACAAAGGAATGGAATTGAACATTTGTACTCTGCAGCATTGCTTCCACAAACATGGTCTGCCACAACTCATCAGAAGCCAGCCTTATCCAAAACAATGTCACGGAAGTGAACTTCTGGTTTATGCGAAACAACATCTATATAAACCAAAGGCATTTTGAAACAAAGTGCTGTTGACTTTTGAGCCACAATCACAAAAGATGTGGATTTTGTAAGTATGGAGAAAGTGTTTTGTGATAAAGAAGTACTGTATARATGGATAGAGAAGTTCAAGGAAGGTCACACTAGTGTTAACTATTGAGAAGGAGCCGGATGGCCGTCCACGTCCACAGCTCATGACAAGCGTCTGCAAACCTCTGCCCACACTGTAGACACCCTCAAAAATTGATTTTTTTTGGCATTGAAGCCTCCTACCTATACTGCTGATCTTTCGGACTTTCAGCTGTTTGATCCCCTGAAAGCAGCCCTACGAAGATGAATATTCACTTCTGATGAAGAAATGAAGACAGCAGAGTAGCCATGACTCACAGCTTAGCAAAAAAACACAATTTTAACAAGGGAATATGAAAGCCTGTTAACAGATGTACTGTAACAGACAAAACGTGTTAAAAATAAAGGACAGTTATCAAACAAATCATGTATTTTACTTCCTCAAAATTACATGACGTTAAGTACATTAAATATAATTTAAAATACAATAAACAGTGAGAGTGCAAATAATTTTTGACTCACCCTTTTACAGACAGTGTATATTTATTGTCCATTCAACAATCAGCTGAATGTTTAACTTGGCCAGCGGGGCCCAAGGAACTCAACTTCAGACTTTATTACATTTAAAGTATGAAGCGTCTACAGTAGTTAAATTGTGCCTTTGTAATATACTTTATTTTATTATTTACTTTAATAATTCAATTTTCCTTACATCTGAGAATCAAA
>QMIH01001273.1:143186-153784 GCA_003987875.1 Clarias batrachus
TTTGTGGGATGCACATCCAGGGCACGAAGCTCCCGTTCCACCACATCCCAAAGATGCTCTATTGGGTTGAGATCTGCTGACTGTGGGGGCCATTTTAGTTTAATGTGCAAATGTAATGCAGCATCAATTACTGTACTTATGTTTATAATGTCTCTCTAATATCATCATATCCTACCTGCAGCAATAAATCTAACACTGATTTCGAATGGGTCGTTGATTTTGTTTAGAATGTTTGTGGTGTGGTAGGCTTTTTTTTTTTTCTTTTTTTTTTTTTAGCTGAAGCGCTTTCTCGATTTCTCCCGTACACTCTCACACATCCACCTTGCCTGTGCTGCGGAAGGCACGGGGTTGAAGCACTGCAAAATGCATACATAAACACACCCCTGAGCTATGCATATCACAGTGTTCTTTCACTCTGTTACAGTTCCCAGGGAGAGAAAGTGCCGTTTAGCCCGAACCTTAGTGGAAGGTATAAAATCCCCTCATGACAAACTCACCCTGCACCTCACCATCTTCAGCGCTGCTCAATTATTAATAGATGTACAGAGAGAATGTCGCCTCTGATGGATGACGGACTGTCAGCAGGCATTTTGCAGGCACGGATCTGGCAGGCCCTGAGAACACACACTAGAGCTGACAGTGTAAAGACAGAGCAACGGTTTAAGGTCAAATACGCTCAGTGCTTCTGAGGGAGAGGGGAGTGATACGGGGAGAGGATGAGAGGAGAGGAAGAGAAAGGGAGAATGAGAGAGAGAGAGAGAGAGAGAGAGACTGAGAGAGGGAAGGAGATAGCGCTGGAGTGTATTAGTCATCCTCTGTCAGAGCCGAATATGTGTCTGTGTATGTGTGTGTGGGTTGATTTGACTTTAGGGAAGCCTGCACTGGAGGCCTCTGGAGTCAGGAGATGCAGGTTGTTGTGAACGTTGCTGTAAGCTGTTTCACTGGGGACATATTTATGCGCCAGGTTCAATTTCAAGCATCTGGCTGACTATAAGAGAAAGCTGATAGAGGAGGCAAACATACTTGTAAAAGAATGAAACTCAAAACTGAAACTAAAGTTGGAGTAAGTTTAAAGCTGTGCTGTAAGGTCTGCATAAAACAATATAATCACCCAATTAGTTAAGGAATAACACACTTCAGACCATGTAAAAAAATAAATAAATAAAAATAAAACGTAATCCATGTGATGCAGCATGACAGCCCGAATTAAATGTTTTATTTAACATGGGCTGGAGTGTGTTATTCTGCTTATTCCATGGTTTACCAATGATGATCTGTTTTTGTTTACTAATGAACAAAAAATCACACATTTAGCAGTTTAATTAAGATTTTATTTTTTTACAGTTGAAACTATTGTTAAAATCATGTGGTTATAGAAACAGTCAAACCAGTAAAATTTAAAAATGATTATTATTTTTTTTAAATAACTAACAATAATAACAATGTCTACACTTAGCATGCACATCATCAGGTCCCTTGCTAGTAGTGGGTTGGATTCACTTTTACCTTCAGAACAGCGTTTATCCTTCATGAATTTAACAAGGTGCTGGAAACATTCCTTGGAGATTTTGGTCCATATTAACATGACAGCATGACAGTTTCTGCTGATTTGTCAGTTGCTCATCCGTGATGTGAATCTCCCGTTCCACCTCACCCTAAAGCTGCTCTACTGGATTGAGATCTGGTGACTGTGCAGGCCATTTGAGTACATTGAACTCATTGTCATGTTCAAGAAACCAGTTTGAGATGACTAATTGATTAAACCTATGAGATTAACCCTAACCAGTTAAAGAATTAAAAGAATGGACATGGTCAGCACCAATCCTCAGGTAGGCTGTGGCATTTAAATGACGTTCAGTTGGTACTAAGGGGCCAAACTGTGCCAAGAAAATATCMMCCCACCATTACAACACCACCACCAGTAGAACTGTGATACATGGAAGATCGGTCCATGTTCTCATGTTGTTTGCACCAAATTCTGACCCGGCCATTCAAATGTCCCAGGGGAAATCAAGACTCATCAGATCAGGCAATGTTTTATCAATCTATTATTGTCCCATTTGTTAAACCTGTGCAAATTGTACCATTCTGTGTGTTTTTCTACTGTTTTATCAAGGTTTGACATGTTGTGCATTCACTGGAGCTCTTCGTCATACCTCAGTTGTAACTAGATGTTATTTAAGTTATTGTTGCCTTTCTATCAGCTCATAGAAAATCTGGCCATTCTCCTCTAGCATCAACAAGGCATTTTCATCCGGACAATCACTGAATAGTTTCTCTTTCGAGACCATTCTCTGTAAACCCTAGAGACGGTTGTGCATGAAAATCCCAGTAGATCAGCAGTTTCAGAAATACCCAGACCAGCACATCTGGCACATCCGCCCAAAGTCACTCAAATCCCTTTTCTTTTTCATTCTGATGCTTGTTTGAGCTTCAGCAGATTAACTTGACCCTGTCTACTGTACATGTATAAATGCATTGAGTTGCTGCCATGTGATGTGGCTGATTAGATACTGGCATTAAGGGGCAATTCAAAAGGTGGACTTTAATGGAGTGGCCAATGTTCTACACTCTTGGAAACATTTGTTTTAACCCTAATTGCTCATTTCTTGAACAAGCATGCAGGAAGGCATATTCCGTATTTCGATTTAGTTAAAGATGTTACGGTCTTTCAGAAGGGTCAAATTATTAGCATACTTCAAGCAAAGAAAACATCTCTAATGTGAAGGATGAAATTTTAAGAATTGTCAAACACATTATTAAAACCTGAAATAATGCATAATCGTCAACTTCATGATGTTCACAAAATGTCACTGCAAAATTAAAGTTGGAAATTACAGCTACAGTATGTTTATTAGTGAAATTAAGACCATTTGTACAATGTGATGAAAACTCACAGAATTGGGACTAAAAAGCTGTGTGTTTACTGTATGTTAAGAAAACCACTTGTTACAGCTAGTGAGGCTAATCAGAAAAAAAAAGCTTGAATTTGCTAGGGAGCATAAAGATTTTGGAGCAATGAAAAAAAGACATGTGGCATGATGAGTCCATATTTACCCTAATCCAGAGTAGTGGGTAAATCAGGGTAAGAATGGAAGCACATGAGACGATGCAACCATGACAAACAGTGGCCACTGCAAGAGCTACTGGAAGCAGTGTTATGATCTGGCTTTGGTCACGTCTAGGCTCAGCTATGTTACACGGCAATAATTGGAAGTCAGCTGACGACCTTAATGTACTGAATCACCAGGTTATCACATCAGGGTATTTGTCCCCCGATGCACAAATATATTCCAGGTCGGCATTGCCATGATTCATTGCTCTCAAATTGCAAAAGAGTCGTTCTGGGAGCATGAGGAATTTTCTTCACACACGATTTGGCCACATGAGTCTTGACCTTAACCCCATTTAAAGTCTTTGGCAAGTGCTGTAGGAGACTTTATGGAATGATTCTTCCATACAAAATCTTGGACAAACAAACACCGGAACTATGTGTTGTGTAATAAATGCTTTTGTCCTGTAGGTAAATAATTTATTATTATATTTAGATAAAATAGCCAGGGCAACCACTTAGCGTCTCCATGCAGTCCCTGATCCAAGGTTTGGATAAAGAGTCAATGCACAAAAGCACCAAAATGGCATGATAATAAACAAGCAGCCATCTAACAAAACGCAAATGAAATTTGTTGAAACGTGAATTCAATTTGATTTTCAATCTATTGTTTTACAGTTTTAGAGTCTCTAACCTTTTCTTAAACAAACCTTTGGATTAAACACAATTTACCCACACAATGTATAGTTCCTCTTTAAACAGCTCTATTGTGTGTTCCTGCCCCGTCTCATGACCTGGACGCTGTGTTAAGATCATGGCCACAGAAGCACAAAGCTTTCCTTGTATGCAATCAGAGTATGACACATTCAGAACATTATTGTGATCATTTGTAAATCCCACCGACCCTCCATGAGGTCACGTCCCTGTCCCCTGTCCGCCCCACCCCCCTGTCTCTGTGTCAAAAATACAGACGTGCATTTTTTATTTCATTATTTCTTTTTTGACATTCAAATCTCACGTGTGCCTCACCCAACCCAAACAGAGGAAGGAAACAAGCAATCGATTGTAAGTCAGAATGGCACATGGCACATTGATGCTCGCACACACTTCACTCCAGTCGCCGTGTTGTTGCTGTTCATTCCAACCTAGCAGCACTCCGTCATCTCTCGACTTGTTAAGCTGCTTGACTGTTTGTCAGCCGCGTCAGGAGTGACTGTATGACTCCGCCACTAATTGCCACCAGAGCTAAATTTAGTGGAGGTGACATGGATTTCTGATCACACGCTGAAACTCTCTCTTTCTCTCTCACTCCCTCTCACTCCCTGTCACCTGGGGAATACATGAACTATTCCATATGTCAGAGTTGTCAGTCAATGGGAATTGTACGAAGTCTCTCTGTCTCTGCAGGACCCTTTACTCTTTGTCTGGGATAATCTCTTTCTCTTGTTTTTTTTCCCCTCCCTCTCTCTTTATTCAAGTGTTTATCTGTGTCAGCATGGGTGCTATCCCAGTTCTAGCCTGTCCCAGACTAGTGTAGTTCATGATCCATAAATGCTTTTGTTAATTAGGAACTGGACACATACAGTAGATAAATGATCAATTAACGTTCACATCTGGACTGGAAAAAAAAAAAAAAAAAGCTTTCTAAAGAAGAGACCACAAACAGTGAATATTGTTTATATTGTTCTTGTGTTTGTATGTTAATCACACTATTGTGAATGTGATTTAACGTCCAGCCAATCAGTTTGTTGCAGTGTTAATTGCCAGGAAAGATACCATTATGTTTAATCAGATGGCTACTATGGTCCTGTTTTTCATTTGTTTGTTTGTTTCCTTTAAATWAGAGCAAGTGGAGGCTGATTAAGTTATATTTAACCGAGTCACATGSAAAATTTGTYATGCAATTCCATTTAATTCATTGTTTAGTGCTGTGTGGTATAAGAAGCACAATAGAGCTGTGAATCATATGGAGACTGTTGATTGGATTCGATTWGATTTTTTCGATCAGTTTTTATTTGATTTACTAGCGCTAATGTTTWTTGTCTGATTTGCCTCAAGCCACTATATTTATGACACATTGTAMAGCATTTAAACTGCTAAAAGTATTTAATAAACATTGAAATAGTGTGTAACTCATTTTGTTGATTGTATAAATGTCAAGTCTAGCGCAAAACCATCATCTTTATTGTCCTGCCAAACTTCTCTTCCATAATCCAGTCCAGTCGGGTGCTGTGCTGTAATAGACCAAGAGCCCGTGATAATCTCACAACATGAGATTAATTTGCAAGGAATTTTGGAAAATGCAAAGTGGTTTATATTTTCAAGCATTTTAGGTCAATTACTGGTTGTAAGTTTACTTAAGTTACTTTAAAACTGATTCTGAATCAAAAACTGATTGAATTAAACAAATCGACCATTAACAGATGGATGAGGCATAAATCGATTTAGTATTACAGCGCTAAAGACAAACCACTTGATTGGTATTTATTCATTCATTAAAGATCAAAATGTCATAATTTGATTTTAAAAAAAAGTTACTTTAGGATCAGATATCTAGAAACATTTATTTCCTCACCAGCTTTTTCTCTCTCGTTTGCCATTAATAGCAAAACAATGACAACAATACAATAGTTTATTGAATTACTGAATACTTATTTCCATATCATTTCATTTTGACTGTAAAAGCGGAACATTGAAGACTCCTTCAAAAAAAAAAAAAACTTCTCCAAATCAACAGTTATAAACAGTTTTGTAAATTTGTTTGCATTAATTATCACAGGTAAAATAAAAACAATTAAATATTACAATCACAGCAGTAATAAAAACCTGTCATTAGAATGACAGATTATGATTTATGGGTTTATTTAGCTTTGCCAGCACATATCGCACTGCCGGAGMTGGCGACCGACGGTTAACACCCAACAGTTAAGTTCACAYTAGGCATGATTGCTTTGTACCATGCCCAACAACCCAACATCAGGTACGATTGGATTCCATGTCTGATTCAATCTGCGCTCGCGAATGCCGTACCATGCWTGAGACTACCTTTTCCAGTGGACTTGGCCACGGCTCCAGATCTCAGGAACGATCCCGAGTCACTAATGTGAAAATGCAGTTGAATTCTAATCAGTAAGAAACAGCCAAAAGTGGAGAAGAATAAAACATGGAGGTGGTGCACAGTCCTGTAAATCTTGTAAGTTTCTCTTTCTATTCCACTTCTTCTGCTTTAGAATATCAGATATGGTAACTTGGTGTTCCAGGGTTAAATCCCAAACAGCATTTAATGAAAAGGGCGTGTGCCAAGGTGGTACAATGACTTGTCCCACACACAAAGTGAATGCACTTGATCAGGGGTTAGAGGAAGATTTAGGGTCCAGCTAGATAGGTTTCTAYCCTACATTGATCTTAAACGAATAAGCACGGATGGTTCAGAGGCAATTCGAGACAACTTATAAACAATTACTTAGGCAACAATGTATCGTAAGTGGTGTTTAAGTTGACAGAATTGTAGCAGATATGTTTTCTTGCTGAAAATGACTGGTTTTAAATGAGGGTTTTGGCAGACAGCTGCKCTCCCATCTTTCCAGTACTGGGGAATGACACATATACTTAAATATAGCAGTGCTGTTGTGCTCTGTTATCACTACATTTCTAATARCTCTCATTTTCTGTTAGATTACTCAGGTTGGAACTGTTWTATAAAGAAGCTTGACATAAGATCTTACGAATTTAATCGTAAATATCAACCTTCAGCTTTTTCGTATATTGCTGTCTCATAAATTTACCATCATATCTTTTTAAGTCTATTTTATTACAATTTTTAATTTTAAATATTATAACTTTAGGAAGCACACACACACATTACACACACATCTCATTGTTCATCTTGCAATCACAACAGCCAAGTGTGCTCGCTGGTTGAAATTTGATTGTTGGTGTAGGTGTCATCCTTAGAAGGTTGCATCAGGACTAAGAGATGTGGTCATAGATGAATAATGCCTGATCAGTCCATAAATCCTCTGAATGGCTCTGTGGAACCTCTGTGTAAGCAGGGTTATGGAAGGTCAGCGAACATCTTTCTTCACTCTGCAGCATCACTAGTCTCTTATAAATCAGCCTTTCTGATATGTTTAAATGACACAACATTAGACATGGGCTTTCATGGTAATTAATACATTTTTCATAATTTGTGTGAATGGCTAAATAAAAAGATTTGACGGAAGATTGATCTTGTTTGCCAGAAGAACCGTAAAAGATACAATCACACTAAAAGCATCGGCTGAACGCGAACAACGAGGAGGCCAAGGTTGGATGGCAGATCTACACACACATAATGGGACAATGTCATGTTGTTCAATACTTTAATGTTCAGTTAACAGAAAATATGATTTACTCAGTTAAAGCAAATGCTTTCAGGGTATTTGCTGAAGTCTTCTCAGGCTTTAGTCATGAAGTTCATATCATCGTAACTGATTTTTTTCTACTAGACTTTAGGTGAAATATTTTTAGCGTGCTTCTGTTGAATTGTTCTTGATTAATTTGCTATAAAGGCAGCTCATTGCYAGGTGCAATGCAAATCTCTCATTCTCTATACCACTTATCCTATACAGGGTCGCGAGAAGCCTGGAGCCTATACGGACTCAGGACACACCGTGGACTGGACGGGGTGCCTTCAGAACACACATCTGATAAAATCCTGGACTGGATGGGCAAACAAGCACACACACATACACACACACACACTCACACTATGGGGAATCTGGAAATGCAGGTTAGAATACTCTGGAATGTGAGATGTACCCGGAAAAAAAAGTCAGGAACTACTCAGAAAAGCGGCCTCTCCTAGAAGAGTGCACAGAACATCAAATGCTTCCAATCACCAAATGGATAAAGAAGAGCCTGACTACTCATGAAACTTGTCATTTTCTCCCATGCTTCAGTGAAAATCTTTCTTTTTTCTTTCGTGACATTARGGTAGGATTTCATCCTACATGACTAACACAGTAATGTAAATATTTCTGCAATGTAACTGCAAGAGGATGAATTAGCTTTTGGCCATGGTGGCAGAAAACCTCCCCCCCTCCCCCCCTCCCCCCCCACAGCTGAACAGCACCACTGGGTTCTCCTTTCATTTGTTGGCCATCTGTATGTACTCTTTTATTATTATTATTATTATTATTATTTATTTCCTTGTAAAATTGTGTGTGATTGTCTGCAACATTTTTACCGGTTGTTAATTTCACATGTTCCTTATGTGATACTATCTGACTTATCCTGTTCTAGATTTATTTAATTTTTTTACTCTATTTTCTGAGCTCTTTAACTCCTTGTTACTAGTATTCTTAACTTCTTCTTTTTTGCATTCCTTCATTCATTGTTTGCTAGAGTCTACATTGTTTGATTTTTTTGTYTTCTTCTTCCTTTTTAGGTCCCTTGACTCCTTGTTTCTTGGTTTCAACATTCATCGACTTCATGTTTCATCTGTTGTACATTCCTTACCTCATAGTTTCTAGGTGTCTTGACTCCTAGTCTTCTTGTTTTTTGCGGTATCTTGACTACATACAGTAGACCATGCCTACAACGCTGGTTCATGGTCTGTTTGCTGCTATGTTCGCTGTCTACCTGCTTTCTTCATTTCTTGTCTCTGCGGTCCTCGGCATCTCATCGTCTTCCTGTTTCTGGGTTTTTTTTTATTTCTTGTTTCCTAGATCCTAGGTTGTTTGATTCATTCTCGTCTTGTTTCTGGATTCCTGGATTTCTATATTTTCTGACTTGTTTCCTTGAATCTTGATTCCTACTGTAGATACCCTGACACAATGTTTATAGAGTTGAAAACTCTTGTCTCTTTTATATTTTTTTTCACGTTTCTCCTTGATTCCTAGGTCCGTGACAGCTTCTCTTGTGTCATGCGGTAATGCAATCAGCTTTGTTTTTAAAGTCAGTAGTTTATACACTATTAAAAACCCAGTCTTTGACACCTGTGTTCCCGGGAAAATCTGGGTACCTGGTAGGTGGTAAGATTTTTTTTGGCATAATTTGAAGAGAGCTTACAGAAAAGGACCTGTATAACCTGACTCTGAATGCACATATTATTTTCTGTGTGAATATTGATGTAATTGCTCAGCATTTTTCAATGCATACCAATTAAAATATATTTCCTGTTATACTGTATAATCCCATTCCTAGAGACGACGCCTTCTTTAAACACCCTTAGGTAGATGAATAAGCAGGCATTAACATGAATAAAAACATGAAACATGAAGTGGTACTGGCTTATGCATGGTACTGCGATATGTAGATCTTATTGTAGATCTGTGGAAATTAGAGGCCAAGTCCACATCTTGAACTCTCTGTTCCTCATGTTCCTCAAACTGAAGAATTTCTGCAGTGTGGCAGGGTRCATTTTGCAGCTGAAAGTGCTAAGTTTAGGTAGGTGGTATGGGTCAAAATAACATCCACATGAATGCCCAGTGCCAAGATCATAAAAAAAAAAAAACAACAACATTCTGATATAAAGTATTCATAAATGCATTGGAAGCCTGAAATAAACTTCCAGCCTTTTTTCCATTGAGACATAATTTAAAATAGGAATTTGATCATAATCTGACAAAAACACTAGAGACTAAATAATGTGTACCAGAATTGAATGTTACTATAGAAACAATAGCATATTAAAACAAGCAAATGACTATAAACTTGTGATTTTAATCAAGGTTTCATCCGTGTCAGAGCTGCTGATATAGAAAATTAATCAACATGTTCTGACAAATCGTAATGAAAKTTAACCAACGCTGTACCATGGGTTTACTGGGCTGTTTAGGGACTAATAAAGGACTAGAATGTTATCTTCTACCCAAAATCATTTTGGATTCAAAGATTGGATTGTTGTTGTTTTTTTTCTTATTTAATTTTAGGAAAATGGGACTTATGTTACGTTATTACAGTAAGAATTACTGTATTAATTTGATACAATCTTTGTCAACTAGAGTGAATTATTCCTGCGTGCCTCTTTGCAGCATTGCATTCTTGCATTGATTTGTCCTCAAATTTTATTACTCCTGTCACAAAACAATGAATTAACTTGTGTATAAACAGACTAAGACACAACCATATCCATAGACAAACACTCACCCACCCCCACAACGACCCCCCCCCAACTTAAACACACACACACACACACACAAGTACTTGGACAGAATCGGTGAGTCAGTCAGTTACAAGACAGATCAGTAAAAGCCAGTGAGGTATGAAATGTGAGTATTGAGGGCCAGCTTCATATTAACTGTGTTTGACTGTTGCTCATAATCATTCATATGGACACTTTATGAAATCAGTGAGTGTGAGTGTGTAAACAAAATTTACTGCAAATGAGTGAACTGTAGTTGTGTAACTGTGAGTCGAGATTTTAATACAAAGACGTGAATCACAATACTACATTAAATGAAGTATCATTTAACCCAGTAGGAGCACGGCCCCCCTTAAGGCCTTCAGTGAAAGCATTACATTTCTCAATAATAAATAAATAAATAAATAAATAAATAAATAA
>QMIH01001274.1:77551-102337 GCA_003987875.1 Clarias batrachus
CACCATTTCATACCACTCTACTTTAAAGAAAATTGATTGTATATATTTTCACGGTTTGTTTTAGCTCTTACGGTGCGGTGCAGTGTGTGACAACAAAAGGAAATAAATAAAAGGAGCCAAACAAGCATCAGTAAAAGAGTGAATTCTTTCAAATTCAACCGGGTTACTACAGAGCTAATGCTACTTGAGGAGTTCAAACAAAGTCTTCCAGAGAGGGTGGTATGCTACTTGAATGAGCAGAAAGTGACAACACTATCGCAAGCCACAGTCTTGGCAGACGAGTTTGTGCTTACACATTAAAACGTATTTCAGACAATAGGAGTTGAAATGGGTTCAGTCCCTAGGGCCATAGCGTTCAGCCGCCCAAACATAATGGTGAGCAGTCTAAGGAGACTTGAGAATGCTTTTATTGCCATAAGAAGGGACATGTAATAGCTAACTATCTAACCTTGAAACGTAAACACCAATCTCAAAGAAAGGAAGTTGCATTGATTAACTCTGCTAATGCGTGTTCATTGCTTGAACAAGAAAAGGAACTGCCAGAACTTATTTGCCTTTCTTGTTTAAAGGTTTTGTTTCTTTGACTGGTAAGAATGATGACCAAGTTGAGGTCCAGATATTGCGTGACACAGGTGCTGCACAGTCCTTCATATACATATTTTCGATTCAATCATCAGTTGGATCCAGTAGACTAGTACAGAGCTTCAGTATGTAAGTTATGAAAGTACCCATACATCGCATCCACATTCAGTCTGACATGATTACTGATTTTGTAGAGGTAGGAGTTTGTACTGCATTACCAGTGAAGGGGGTATCTTTCATCTTGGGTAACGACCTACGTAGCTGGTGGATGGTGATAACGTTTCATTCTTTGTTAAAGATGGGTTACTTCTGCGAAAATGGCATAAAGGTACTTCTACCTAGGATGGGTGGAATGTAGTGTATCAAGTGGTACAGTAGTTCCCACTGTTTTTCGTCCACAAGTTTTGTCATTGGGGCATGACCATGTGTTATCAGGACATTTAGGGATAACCAAGACCTACAATCGTATCTTGCAACACTTTTTTTGCCATGTTCTTAAGGGAGATGTAATACAGTATTGTAAGACTTGCTACATTTGTCAGTACGTGGGTAAACCTAATCAAGTGATCCCACCAGTTCCGTTAGTCCTGATCCCTGTTCTGGGCAAACCTTTTGAGCATGTTATAGTAGACTGCGCGGGGCCTTTGCCAAAGTGTAAATCTGGTAATCAGTTTTTGCTCACAATTATGTGTGCTGCTACCAGATATCCCGAGGCTATTCCACTGCGCAAAGTTACTGCTACGTTCGGCTTAACTAAGGTTGTACAAACGGATCAAGGAGCTAATTTTCTGTCCAAGTTGTGTTCTCAAGTCTTTAACACATTACACATTACACACTGTACATCTTGTGCTTACCATCCTGAAAGTCAGGGGATATTGGAAAGATTCCACCAAACATTAAAGGCAATGCTGAGACAGTATTGTATTGAGACGGGCAATGAATGGGATGAAGGAGTTCCTTTACTTCTAGAGACAGTGCAAGAATCCCTGAGGTTTAGTCCATCAGAACTGGTTTTGGGGCATACCGTGAGGGGACCATTAAAAGATTTAAAAGAGAGGATGTCGGGTATTGAGACGGGTGAGAAAACCAATGTGTTAGATTACGTAAGTAAGTTTCGTGAAAGGCTACAGAAATCGTGTGCTTCAGGTCGTGAGTCGCAATCCGAGGTTCCACTGTATTTGCTCTTGAATTCTTTTAGTCCAGAACATTCCCATGCCCCGGCACACTCCCCTGCAGCCAGGATGGTGTTCTCCACCTCATCACTGCTCACCACGTTAACTTCACCGCATTAGACACTTCAGTGCCCTGGGTGATGATACTTTCTGAGTGAAATGCTCAGACTGGCACCCAGGAATTGTCCTCTACCCAAATCTGTCATTAAGAGAAACTTGACGGTTGTAAAGCAAGATGTTAAATGCTCTATGTAGAAAAGATAAAAGAGAGAAAGTAACAAACACACTCCCTGCCACACGCAAGGCTTTATCCGTTCATTTGTAGCATACTGTATGCTCAGAGAGAGAACAGATTGTCTTTTTATCTAAACACCAGACCACAGTCCAAACACACACTCAGACACAACCATAAAAAGTGCTGGCATTATAGACCTTCAGAAGTCAATAATGTAAGATTAAGCAGTCTCATCAAGTCTGGAATTGAAGGAAAGTCTATGACATCAAATAAGTGGATCAGTGTGTAAATCAGTGTGGTGTAAAAATGTGACCAGAAATAAACCAAGTCTTTTTAAACACGAGTGTGGAGTGAGACAGGATGTTGCCTCATAAACATAATGAACTCAAACACAAACACACTAATATTTTTATAATATTAATTATTTTCAACAACAATAATAATAATAATAATAATAATAATACATTATATACAGTATATTTACTATAAATTATACTCAAGTGAACTTTATTAAACTGTAATGAATGAAGTAATATGAAAAATTAAAGTGAAAAAAGACTTTATACCTAGAGCGATACAGTACTATCTGTAGAATGAAATATTATTTAAAATCTGCATTTCAAACAGTGGAACAGAACCTGTTGTAGAAATCATCAGACACTCACATGTCTGATCCTGTGTTGTTTGAATATTCATTCTGGTGAGAGAGAGAGAAAAAAAAAGTGTGTGAGAGAGAGACATGAAAACTACAACAGATCCATATCTCTGCTCCTAAAGTGACTTTCAGGTTTAGATCAGAAGAACGGATCAGAATTTTCCCTGAGCCACAAACACACTACATGTGATAACCCTAACCTGCAGTCTCTACTGATCTCCTACAGATTTAACTTCAGCCTGCACACAAAGAGTTTAACACTTACACATTGCTTTGCCGCGAACATCCTGCAAGAAGAACAATCCTTTTTGTTTTAGGGTGAAGAATGTTTCCTGTGGACCTCAAGTGTCCAGAGGTTCGGCTTTGAGACACTCAGCGGTGAGAAGCGAGTGTTGGTGAGCTGCTGTACAACGGCAAAGGCGCGACTTTCTACAACATGATAAACAAACTCAGACACAAAGACACTCACACACACCCACTCGCACACACCCACCATTCCCCCTATCGCACACACACCCACACACCATTCCCCCTATCTCACCCACACAAACTCAGACACGCACACACACCAACACACCCACACACACCATTCCCCCTATGGCACACACACCCACACACCATTCCCCCTATCTCACACACACCCACACACTATTCCCCCTATCACACACACACACACACACACACACACACACACACACACACACACACACACACACTACAGCACACATTTCCTCCCCAGTAATGTTAATCCTTAGACTGGTAACAGTGATCACTCTTCCAGTACAATGTGTAATTACTCTACATGAAATCAACATATCTTTTTAATTAATTTAAAGATTTTCATTAATTCAACTACATGAATTTCACACTACAGTTTAACTACACGAATTAACACTACATGAAGGTTAATCAACCTAAGTAGCTCAAGAACGTCTCTCGCTAAGTTGTAAAGTTTCATCGTGACTTCTTTCATTACTATACAATGACTTAAATGCCTCCCTAACTTGTACAAACACTGAAAAAAGTGTTTCATTGGATCAAAGTAAACATTTTGCGTCAACTTGTTACATCTAATTACTTTTAGAATAATCCATTACTTAGCCAAAGCAAAAAGTATCTTTGAGTCAAGTAAAGTTTTTAAGTTTAATGAAATCTCAGATTATACTTTGTCATGAGGTTTTCTCTTTGAACTATTTTACTTTACATATATTCAAATATCCAACCAAATACAATTTAAAATATCAATATAATATTAAGGAATTTATTTACTTTCATCATGTGTAATTATCATCCAAGATTAATGACTTCAAGCATCAAACTTTTGACAATTTATTGTCATAATACAACATTTTTTACAATATGTACATTATCCTCAAATACACATTGTCTAACAACGTAAACTTGACAATTTTTGTCAAAACATTTCTACAATGTGTATAGTATACAGACAATGAACAAACAAGTTGTCCTTCAGAAACATTTATTCCCATCCTTTCTTTTTGTTGTACTATTAAATTATTTCTCCAATTAAAAGACAAATAAAACATTTTTTTTATTTAACAAAAATAAAATAAATAAAACACAATGCATTTTTAATAACTTAAGCTTAAGAACTGTATAAACCTATTGGCTAACTATGCAAAAACCAGACAATTGTTTGACAAATAAAGTGACCAAAATTTTTTATTTTGAGGTCAATATAGAATACCTTCCCAAAATATTTTCTTCAGGGCCACAAAAGTGTGTTTGAGCTTACAGGCTAGCTCAAGTTTAGCGCATAGACATGTAGGCCAAACAACATGGAACATTCATGTGCGACTGATGGAAACTCAATAAGTCACAATCCTGATTCCCTGTGGTGGCTGAAGACCATCCTCTTCCTCCCGGAGGACAAACAGGGCCATCGTGCACCTCTCAACTTCTGTCCGAGCTTCATCTTTCTGAATGACCTAATAGAAGAAAAGACATGTGCTAGACAAGTTGCTCGATTTGGCAAAACAGTGTCTGATGTATGCATGTAAAAATCACTTAATGCTCCCTATGAGTGCAAAAATAAACCTAGGATTATGGTGCATCAAGTTAAATTTAATTATGACATACACACACACATTATATATTACATTATATTGCCAAAAGTATTTACTCGCCTGCTCACATGCATATGAACTTGAGTAACATCCACTTCTTAATCCATAGGGTTTAATATGATGTTGGCCCTTTACAACTATAACAGCTTCAACTCTTCTGTGAAGGCTTTCCAGGAGCATGTATATTACTAATGTCAATACATACTATGATTTAAAAAAAATAATGGCCCTGTGTAAACGCTGTGCTGCAGCCGATAATGCCACGGACCTCTTATTTGTCAATATGAAGAGGCAGAGGTAGTTGTGTGGTTTTTGGATGTTGGTGTACTGATTGGAAGCTCACAGTTTCAAACCCCAGCACCACCAAGCTGCCACTGTTGGACCTTTGAGCAAAGATCAATTCAGTAACATTTTCAGTTGGTTGAAATGCTTCATGAACAAATGCTTACCATGCTTAATCAGTTGGTCCTCATCTACTAAATACACCATAAGACATTTCAGGAGATACTCTCTTCATACATTAACCTCCAGGCTCTATGCATGTAAATACAAACATAGCATTGTTGATTATGTTAGGCCTGTGAAGCATGATAAAATGAACAGGCAGATATTGAAACCTGTATTCAGACAGCATACACGAACCTGAAACAAGTTAAACTAAAATGTTTTATTCTTATAGTTATGTTTTAATTTAGTGCATCACAGCCAACTTGATTTGGATGCCTGGCTAAACTCCTGTGACTTCCATTCACAACATTACATTTGACACTAAGCTAATTTCTGCTTCTTCTTTTTTTAGCAAGTACATACCAGATCAAGAAATTAAAGATAAAGATTATATCTCTGGTCTTCTCTCTGAAAATTCTTCGCTTGTTTCTGATTATCTCAATTAGTTTGTAGTGTTGCTTGTCCAAGGAAACCAGAAATCTTGCTAGAAGTGGAGGAGTTGTATTTCTCAGAAACTCATTACTGATCTTTAAAAAAAAAAGGTAAAAACAAAAATTAGATTGCCTCAAGTTCTTAGCAAATCTTAATTACAATATGTATAGAAAGAATCCCCCCCCACACACACACACCTTTAAAAGAACTGCATTTCTTTTTTGGTTTGCTAGTGCTCACTATTGATAATAAAATAAACCCATGAACAGAACAGAATTCAGTTTCGCAGGATAATTGCAATTATTCTCTGAGATTATCAGATAATTCAACTACTAATTTTCAGTGCTCCATCAATTTGAGGGAGTTTATTTTAGGATGACATTTACTAAATTCACGGCAATTCTATTGTATCATTACCATTTCACAATTTATTCACATAATGTTTTCTGCAGTATGGGTAAAATAAGTCCCTTTCAGAAAAGCTAACAGACCTGTAAACACAAAAGTCAATAAAGATTTCATGTTAACTTTTAAACTTCAAGTCCAGAGCAAGCAAGTCCAGAAGGTTCCATGTTAATCGGCACAGCCGTCTTAGCGTACAAACCAAGGGGCGTTTTTGAAAATAACGGCATTAGTTAGCTAATGCTATGTAATATAGATGCTTTTAGCTAGCAAACACGGATCAATTTACAAAGTAGCTGTTCCTGATATAAATCATAAATTTGCTCACGGAAGAGATAAATTTAACATAGAAATTACATGACTTTGCTTTCTTACCTGGATTAAAAGATTTTTCATTGAAAAACTATGGCCGCCAGCAGAATGTGATTCACTCTGTGATAGTTATGTCATGTGACACGGCGTACTTTTGGTTTGAAGTAGAAATGTCCTTTGAGTAAACGGATTACATTAAAGCTTAACCAGGGGCTGCAATATTTGATTTTAAGCAAAGTAAATATAACAGTTTTGTATAGGAAATCAGAAATTTCCATCAGATCAATGAAGAAAAATACTTTGTATCAATGACACAGCAGTTTCACTTTTTTTCAGTGTAGTCCTCATATGCACTGTAAACCTGATGTTGGCAAAAAGGTGGCAAAACTCAAAACATTTGAGGTAATCAGTTACATCAAATTTTTTCAAGTAATGATGTGGAAATTGGAAAATTTTAAGTAAACAAAACTATAATTTTCAAATCAAATAAATTGTTGCTGCTGTCACCACAGCCGACAATTCGGCCCGAGAATCGAACCCGGGCCTCTCGCATGGAAGGTGAAAAACCTACCACTAAGCCACGAGTGCTCTATAGATTTCATGCTGGTGGAACTCTAAGCTGACAGTTACTGTTACTTAACTACTTACAATTACTTAGAATATCAAATTTGTTCAGTTAACTTGAAAAGTGTAATTTCTACAAACGCATAAATGCCAAAAAGTTCTGAATACTCAAAAAGGTCTATTCATTTGACCTAATTGCAATAATTTAAGTTAACACTACTGAATGTGTTTACAGTTTTTGCCAATCGCTTACACACTAAAAGTGAATGCTTAGATCAAAGGCTCAATACTTAAACTTCTTGTAGCACAGCGTTAAACACAGTGTAACCATCGCTTAAACACATTTTCATGTTTGCACTTTGTTCACAAATTTGTAAGAAACCTATTGCAAAACACTACACAGGTTTTCTTACATTAGACACTTTGTCCAGTACCAGAATCACCTGCTATCATTGGGAAAACACTGCTGCACACCAAGCAATGTTCATCTGCCAACTGTGGTCACTCACATACACACCTGAAAGCACTGGCACAAAAATACCACAACAATCAGTCTGAGCCTGAGGAAGACAAATAGACCCCAGGAAAGACATTTTGAGAAACGTGGAGGCAACAAGATTCAGGGTGAGAGGAGGACAAAGAGAGAAAGGAGTCGGATGTGGATGAGGACGTGGACATAGACGAGGACCAGAGCGGAGACGTGTATCAGATGACATCAGGGTTACTCTGGTCGACCATGTGATAAATCGTGACCTGTCCATGAGGGAGGCTGGGAAAAGAGTCACCCCGTCCTCAGTCGGTACAGAGTAGCATAAGGACATTCCGACTGGAGAACCGGTATATCTTCCAAGTTTCTACTCTACCTACTGTATGTGTCACATGATTCTGTATCATACATTATTACAGTATGTAACTGTACCATACAGAAATGGGTAGTGCTGTGAAGTATATCTAAAGGAACACCATTGTGATGTTACAGTATGTGAAAACTGAACACGAACAATGACCTCCTCAAGGTGGAAGGGAGCGGCTCTTCACTCTACAACAAGAGCTTGTCATTACTGAAATGGTGCAAGAAAATAATGCAATCTGTCCTACAGAAACATAACTTCAGAATGAAGCAGTTGTACTGAGTGTCATTTGAGAGGAACAGAGTCAGAATCAAGGATGTTCAGCGTGATTATGTGCAGGTATGTGTCACTTTACTTTACATACTATATATTGTGATGTGAGAATGAGGGTTTATGCTGCCTGTAGCTTGTAGTTTTCTTTCTTGTGTTCTTTCTTGTTTTCTTTAGCCCAAACGCGTCTCTTCTGCTTGTTGTCTGTCCTTAGCAGTGGTTTCCTAGCARATATTCTAGCATGAAGGCCTGATTCACACAGTCTCCTCTTAACAGTTGTTCTAGAGATGTGTCTGCTGCTAGAACTCTGTGTGGCATTGACCTGCTCTCTGATCTGAGCTGCTGTTAACCGCCGATTTCTGAGGCTGGTGACTCGGATGAACTTCTCCTCCGCAGCAGAGGTGACTCTTGGTCTTCCTTTCCTGGGGCGGTCCGCATGTCAGCCAGTTTCTTTGCAGCGCTTGATGCTTTTTGTGACTGCACTTGGGGACACTTTCAAAGTTTTCCCAATTTTTTGGAATGACTGACCTTCATTTCTTAAAGTAATGATGGCCGCTCGTTTTTCTTTACTTAGCTGCTTTTTTCTTGCCATAATACAAATTCAACCTCTTTGAATGACAAGGTGTGTCCAAACTTTTGGTCTGTACTGTATATTCAGATAAAAATGTATGAGTACATACTTCAGGTGTCAGCAGTAACGTGAATAAAAAACAGTTGCTCCCACTTCAGCTCCTCTTCATTCAGCTTCATTCATAATTACTGGAGCAAATGAATCAAAATGAATAATAATAATAAGAAGAAGAACCTAACATTTCCGTCACATACCCTATTTTCCTCCCACAGTGCAAAGGCATGCGTACAAGGCATGCCTTTGCACTGTGGGAGGAAAATAGGGTATATTAGTGTTAGGGTATAAATAGGGTATATTAGTGTTTCCAAATGTTTTCTGTTTGTGTATGTGCTTTTGCCCTGTGATAAGTTGTCACCCCACCCAAGATGAACATTATCTTGTAACATGAGTTCCTCAGAATAAACTTTATAATTTACACAAGACCACACACAAGATAGGTGGTAGGGACAAGGGGATCCAGGGATCAGCCGGTATTAAAGTACTATTTGTATTGTACTTCTATATGTATCATGATGTCAAAATACACATACAAGAAAATCCAATTTCAATCTACAGCAGAATCACAGAACCAAGTTCATGTTCCCATAGCAAGATTGTAGCTATATTATAACACTCAGAAAGATCTTTTATTTGGGATGAAGTGATTGTCAATGATCTAACTTTTTTCAGCAAAGCCTCTGTTTCAATTAATAAATGACATTTCCTGAAAATGTAAGCCCTATTGACAGCTGGCTAAGGTGACACCAGGTTTCCCCAGGAGTACTATTGATGTCTCAGCTGTTCACACCACAATACATTTATATTTCTCAAACAAAAACAGGCTTCCCTGAGGTCAGGGAGAGAAACAAACAAAATAAATAAATAAAGTATGGTACACTGAAATGCAATTATTATGCACACTTAAAAAAAATAAAAAAACATACAATACAGCCGCTCCTCTTTAGGCATCCTGTCATACGCTGTCTCTACAAAGAAAGACACAATTTTCACAATTTACTCCTTACTTTACTCATTACATTCTCTGTACTTCTCCATCAGCATCATCAAAGCAAATACTGCATCTGTTGTACTCTTTCTAGGCATGAAACATATTGCTGCTCACAAATCTTAACCTCTGCTCCCTCTAATCTTAACTAGGCTTCCAATACTCTTTCCCACAGCGTCATTGTATGGCTCATCAGCTTAGTTGCGACAGCTCTGCACATTCCCCTTGTTCTTCAAAAATCACACTTCAATTTAATTTTTGAATGTGTATAAATTAAAATGATAATATTTTCTCTGATGAGCAAGTCAAAGACCACGCAACAATGGCAAAGAAAAACACCCTGAGCACGTCTACAGATCTGGGGCTGTTTCTGTTTCCCTCCACCAGATGGAGACACAAGCATGTGCTCTAGTTTTTTGGCCTATCTAAGCATTGAATATATCAAGCAAGAAGCATTCTGCTCTTTACCCGGTGAATTATTACCATAGACGGTAAAAGAGCTGAACAAACCCTCTTTGGGCCACCAGGCACCTCTATTATTACTTCATTATTACTTTCTCACATAGAGCCAAAATTAAAAGATTAAAACATATTTTTAGACCAATAGGAAGGAGTCAGAACACAGTGCATGGATGTTTGTTGCAAATAGGACTGCGTAGCTGCAGACTTTTTTTGAAGAGGATTGGGGATCTGCAGGCTCTGTCAGTCTCCCCATCCTGCCTAGACTTTGCCCCTGGCCTATTCTGCATCTTCCCAAGGTTCCATTCTTGACCATGCACCCATTTGTTCTCGAAGCCTTCTGTCCTCCGCCTTTCACAGCTCCGGAGCAGGAGAGACTTCACCTACTGTGTCCAGTATGTGCTCTTCGGATCTACGTCCACCACACTAGCCAGTGGCCTGTCAGAGCAGCTCTTTATTTGCCATGGGGGTCGCAACCGGGGGGCGGCTGCCACTAGACAGACTCTGTCACACTGGGTGAGAGATGCYATTGCCCTAGCCTATGAGGCGCGTGGTCACACTTCGCCTCTGAGAATCAGGGCTCACTCAAACAGGGGTATTGCCTCATCGATTGCCTTGGCAAGAGACGTCCCCCTGCAGCAGGTGTGTGATGCAGTGGGCTGGTCCTCTCCACACACGTTTGTTAGATTTTATAGTCTGGATGTCAATGCTACTCCGGGTTCGCAAATCTTTGAGTCAGCATCCCAGAGCTAGGTCTGAGACCTCCTTAGCTTGTGCGCACACGCTACACAACCTGGGGGGTCCAGACACTTGCAGTGCGGCAGCATTGGTATTCTCATTCCTATAGCGTTTTCACGCAGCATCCAGTGTAGCTTTTGAAAGGGAACGTCTCGGGTTACTTGGCTGTAACCCTGTTCCCTGATAAAGCAGGAACGAGATGTTATGTTCCGATGCCGCACTGCTGGCATGCCTGGATGTCCTTCAGACAAAATTGACCTGAGGATGTTTCCAGTTCACTCCTATTTATAACCTGCAGGTGCACCTTATTCATGCCTGGCAGAGGTTATAAGCCGAGGTATTTGGTGGTTTTGACATGCACAGAAATGCTCCCATAGCGTTTCCACGCAGCATCTCGTTCCCGCTTTATCGGGGAACAGGGTTACAGCCAAGTAACCCGAGACGATCTTGAGTTAGCGCTTGGTTAAATATTGACGGACTTTCACAGTAACCCTGTGGTAAACGATTGTAAGTCAGCTGTCGTCCTTCATATGTAAAGGCAAACAAGTATTGTCATGCTGGATGTAGTGGAATACTAAAGAATGCTGAACATAAGTCTATGACAGTGTACCACTGTGTATCTTCTGGTATGTTGGACAACAATGTGTGTGGATCAGGCACTATAGGCAATTCTGCCTCTACAATTTGATTTATAGCACGTAAGTCATGCACAAGTCTCTATTTGTCTGAGTTGGGCTTCCTGACAGGAAATATAGGAGTGTTACAAGGACTCTTAGTAGGAGTTCATACTCCAGCTTCCAATAAGCCATCTATAGTAGGTTTAATTCCTGCTACAGCTTGAGGTGTCAACGGGTATTTTCTTTGGTAAGGCAATGTTGCATTTGGTCTTACTTTTATTAAGGCTTGTCCTCCAGACTTAACTAATCCTACATCTGTTGTATGTCTTGTCCATAATTTTTCTGGAATTGTTTTCAGCAGTTCCTCCTCTAATGCTGATTCCTTTTGATCTATCTGCTCTACCATCCTAACTGACATTTGTGTGTGCGATGACAACTGAATGTTACACATCCACGTCTGAGGTTGTGTAGACAATGTCATGTTCCCATTTATTTCTGTGTGTGTTGTCCTCACTCTTTCTATTCCTGAAAATATTATTTAAAAAAACTTTTGATCTTGTGAAATGTGTACAGAAGGATTAGAGGTCTGTTCCCATTTAGTCACTTCAGCTGCTTGCTTGACCATTAGTCCTAACTCTTTGGATTGTGCCTTTTCCCATACCAATAAGGAAATGTGGGGTGCTGTGTTTGGTACTTGACGCCAATGTTCTATTTGTTCAGTCAGATGTATACTGATGGCTGCTCCTGGAGCGCTTACGATTATATCTCCTAATACCACATCAGAGACATAATTGTGCATATTTTTCATCTTGGCTTCCTTGGTCATAGTGCATGGTACAGTGCAATGGCAAGGTTGCTCTTTTACAATCTGGTCGTCGTTGTAGGATCCAATGTTCCCATAAGTTCTGTGCATGTTGAGCTCCCTTGCCTGTGCACARTAGCCAATATACTGTATCCAAGTTATTGGGTTTTTCTGCAATTTGTAAGAACTGTCCTATTGTTACATACAGTCCATTAGCATTACTTTAAATTTTTGCTTTAAGTTTGCACAACAAATCTCTTCCCAGTAAATTAACTGGAGTAGTCGGTGAGAATAATAAAGGTGCTGYTACAGTGGTGTCTTCTAATGTTATTATTTGTGGCTATTATTTGGGCTGTGCAGGAAAGAAACACGTGAAGATTAACATTTTAATACACTTTAATATTTTTCTAGCTATCTGAATTACATACAGGATACAGATGAAATGCATTTATCTCATGGGACAAAGAGGAACAGTAAAGTCTGGATTGGAGTGTTGACGGATTCTGGAATGGTGCTAGCTCCTGTATTGTTTTATGGCAGGAGAAACATGAAATCTGCTTTCTCCGAATGTGATTGTAAATATTGTCCGTTAATTAATATGATGAAAATCTCTTGAGAATGACTTATGATTTGATAAACGGATATAATTTTAGTATCATGGAACACACCATACAAAAGAGCCCAGTCAGAAATGGACTTACAGGGTTGCTTTGGTCACATGTCCAAGAGTAAGCCTCGTTTTATTTCAGTGCCAAACCCTTTAAATATTTGATTTATTCAGCAGTGTGTTTTTCATTGTGTTTTTCAGACAGCTGTGTTGTCATAAATACAGGTGAATGTCTTCTAAATAAAACAAACTGACCAAAGTAATCCCTACAACAAAAGTCAGAGGTGAGTATACATCCAAGGATCAAACAGACGTGGACTGGCCTGGGAAAAATGCAAACCCAAAACCCACACAGGATCATACTCAATAAAGGACCAGCCAGGACAAATGGCTTATGGCTGGAAAACAGATTGTATACTTTTTGTGGGAATTATCACCCAATCAGAATGATCCTGCATCATGTACATAGCTCTGTCTGAACAGTCCGACATACACGGGACATATAGGGTTTACCAAATGCATATCTGTATTATAATATTATCTTTAATCTGGATTAAAGAGAAAACATGCTGTAATCAAATATGAAGATATGACTAAGTAATAAACATGCTTTGTACACTGTATGATTTAAAATAGAACTACGATTACATTTAATACAAATTTGGATTCATATAATGTGATATGTTTATTTTATTACTGCATTCATTATGATGTATGATCCAAACCATAATCCAAGTGTCAAGTGATGATTGGATGTGCCAAAGGGTCATAGGATTCCCTGCTCCAAATTTCAAGTGAAAAATTAGGATTTAAGGACACGTTTTTCTCAGACCCTCCCACCAAATCTCAGTGGCAAATGAAGAACTTCAGGAAGGATAAAGAAAAACAAAGAAAAAAAAGAAAAAGAGACAGAAGCATAAAGTTAGAATAATTGAACTGTATTTTTAGATTTTTAATTTTTTAAAAAAAAGTGTATTTACCCATGCAAGGCAGAAATGAGTTTTTGGACAGACTTGACTGAGTTTTTATTCCCTCTGTGTGTCATCATGGCCCAGGTAAAGGCGTGCTCCAACTCTTCCCTGTTTGCATTCCAGCATTTCTTCCTCAGCAGGATGACTTTAGGGTTCCTCAGCAAGGTGTACACAAGAGCCCAACGAATGTGAGCTCGTTTCTTTGCCAGAAATGCTGAACAGACTAGAAGTAAGAATTTATAAAATGTGTTATTACTATTATTATTATTATTATTATTATTATTATTATTATTGCTGGTTACCTGGTTTTACATCCACCTGAACACTCTGCAGGGTGTGTTTGACTAGCAGGTGGCAGAAACACACCAGAACTGGATTATTGTGATGATGATCTGTTATTATCATTCCCACCCATGTACAGTGACCTGCCAAAGTAAAAGGCAAGAAAATACATAAGACTAAATAATAATCATAGTGTACAATATATGTTTAAAATACATTTTCTTGCTTCTTTCTGTGGTAGTGAGTGAATATTAATTGACAAAAGTATGTCCGTACTTGCATCTAACTTCTTGAAGCCCTGAGGCATTACGGTCCGCTCGATACGTGACACGAGCATCAAGGCCACGATTGCGCTCCTGATTAACCGTAACACACAGCTCCCCAAGCCCAGGATCACATTAAAGAAGAAGAGGTAGTAGTTAAAGGTGTGGAAAGCTTTCCTGTGGAGAATGGAGAAAGATGATTAGCCAGACAGATTATGCAGGTCATGATTTATTTATTGCTGTTACTACTACACTGGACTATAATCATTACAATCGTTATAAATTAGAGAGAATGTGATGGACCTGTTATTGAGTGCCAGCGGTTTCTCTTCATCATGAGGTGAGTTTTTGTCTTGCAGGAAAACCCATTTGATCACAATGCGCTGAAGTTTCATCAGAATGAACAGAATGAAGAAATTTGTCCTGTTTTTTTATAGAAACATCATAAATTATTAATTACTATTCATATGAATTAAGAGTCACAAATGCTAGGTATCTATGAGTGTTTTATTTGTGCAGGATCATGACTCATATTTAACGACTATGAACAATTAATGTTATGAAAACTAATGGACCTTTCATTGTACTAGTATACACTACATTGCCAAAAGTATTTGCTCGCCTGCTTTCACATGCACACAGTATGAACTTGAGGAACATCCAATTCTTAATCCATATGGTTTATGATGATGTTTGACCACCTTTGGCAGCTATATAAACTTTCCACAAGGTTTAGAAGTGTCTTTATGGGAACAAAGACTGATGTAGGATGAGAATGTTGGAACAGGAAGGATCCATCCCCAAACAGTTCCCAAAGTTGGGAGCATAAAATTGTCCAATATGTCATTATGCTGAAGCATTAAGAGTCCCTTTCCCTGAAACAGGGGGAAGATACCAGTACCTGAAAAACATCCCCACACTGGTTCCAACATGACTGCGAACCAGTGCACAAAGCATGATGAATGATCAAAAATTCTTATAAGCACATTTCTAAACTTTGTGCAAAGCCTTCTGAAAAGAATTGAAGGTGTTATGATGGGCCAGCATCTTATTAAACCCTATGAATTAAAAATTGATTGTTACTCATATGCATTGATTGTTGTTCATATGCATGTGAATGTATCACTCCACTCCAGGTCAGTATAGACTGCTATTCTAAGAAGAAAGCTGCTGCCTGCAAAATCCCCATCTCCCTGTGCTGACGCTGCTTTTTTCCAAGCTCCAGCAGACTGACCAATTTTCCAGCTTAATCCAGTTCTAACTTTTTGTCCTCTTACGAAGAATGATCATATAACCGATAAGTATTTTATAATATATTCACTCAAAACACCTGATATATCATGAGTTTTAATAGTTTTGCCATTAGCATCGCTAGTCTGATAGCCTGGCTATCACAAGCTTGCCCACGCTTTTTCACACCAATTATCTGTGATTTTAAAACACCATGTCGGTTGTGTGTCTACCTCAGAATGCAGGCGAGGATACATTGGAGTTACTTGGCGGATTTAGAGATGGAGGCCTTGGAGAAGCAGATCCACGACTTACAGATGAAGCTGGCTGAATTACAGGAGCAGAAAGCCGCACTGGAATCGTCACGGACCGACACTCACCTGTCCCAGGTAAATTCTCGGCATGACACACATTCTTCTACAACCTCTACTCTGTGTACTTCTCTGCCCAGGTCCAACGCACCAAGGACATGGCCCGCTCAGATTTCGTTCTCTCTAGCGCCGGTGTACCACGGAGCCATAAGTACATAAGATTTGCTAAATTTATTTGGGGAATTTGTTAAACAAAATATAAATGGACCAACTCACCGCTTTAATCATATGTTAGATTTAATTATATCCCATGGTATAGATGTCTCTAATATAGACATTCTACCTCAAAGTGATGATATCACAGACCATCACCTCCTGATATATATTCTACCTGTAGAACAGATTAGCTCTCTCTCCCCACGTTATCGATTTGTTAGAAATATTAATCCAACTACTAAAGACAGATTCACAAGTAATCTGCTGGATCTGTCCCAATTTCTTATTAGACCCCTAAGTGCAGACGATCTAGATGATGTGACTATTGTATTGGTAAAAATAGTGCCCATGCTGTTAGACACTGTTGCTCCCATCAGATTAAAAAAGTCAGAGATAAAAAACTTGCTAAGAGAGCAACCCATAACCTCAAGCGAAAATGGAGAAAAACTAAATTAGAAGTTTTTAGAATTGCGTATAAAGGTATTTATACGCAATTCTAAAATAAATAGGTTCCTATTTTGTGCAGCTATAGACAGGCTCTAAGAGCTGCTAGGGCCGAGCATCTGAGCCAACTGATAGCAAGAAAGCAAAACAATCCCAGGTTCCAATTTAGTGCAGTGGCTAGCCTAACAAACCCTAAGATGCCTGCAGAGAGTATTCCATCACAGTTTAGAAGTGAAGACTTCATGGATTTCGTCAATGAAAAAAAATATAGTATCAGGAAGAAAATAACGGATCGTCAACCTCTAACAGCATCTCATAATCCAGTCCAGTCTAAAGCTTCACAATTAGATTTTCAGTGCTTTACAGGTACAGGACAGGAAGAGCTGTGAAAGGTTTTACCTCAGCTAAATCAACAACCTGCTTGTTGGATCCAATCCCAACCAGATTATTAAAAGAAGTGATACATACAGTATGGCTGCAGCACCACTTCTAAACATTATCAACTCTTCATTATATCTAGGTCATGTCCCTAAACCTTTCCAGTCGGCAGTTATTACGCCTCTTCTTAAAAAATCTCATTTAGACCCAAATGATATAACAAATTACAGACTGATTTCAAACCTTCCGTTTATATCAAAATATTAGAAAAGGTAGTATCAGCTCAAATATGCACATTCTTGCAGGAAAACAATATTCTCAAAGAATTTCAGTCAGGTTTCAGGCTCCATCATAGTACCGAAACTGCACTAGTTAAAATTGCAAATTGCAAAATTGCCTTGGTCTTGGTAGCTTCAGACCAAGGCTGCATCTCAATACTAGTCTTACTTGATCTTAGTGCTGCATTCAACACTATAGATCATAATATTCTCATAGATCGCTTAGAAAATCACATAGGTATTCAGGGTACATTTTAGGTTTAGATCCTACCTGTCTGATTGAAACCATTTTGTAGATCTTAATGGAGAACTGTCTGGTGTAATGCCAGTGAAATATGGGGTGCCACAAGGGTCAGTTTTAGGACCTCTGTTTTTCTTAATATACATGCTTCCCTTAGATCATCATTAGAAGACATGGGATTAGCTTCCATTGTTATGCTGATTATACTCAGTTATACATCTTCACAAAACCAGACAAAATACCCAAATTGTCTAGACCAGGGGTGTCAAACTTCATTCCTGAAGGGCCACAGACCCACAGTGTTTTGTTCCAACCCTGCTCCAACATATATGCCATGTAGTTTTTAAATAAGCCTTAATGATTTGATTAGGTGGATCATGTGTTTTTAATTATGGTTGAAGCTAAACTCTGCAGGTCCTTGAGGGTTGGAACAAAACCCTGCGGGTCTGTGGCCTTTCAGGAACGGAGTTTGACACCTCTGGTCTAGACTAACTGAGTGTGTTCAAGATATAAACGATTGGATGACCGATAATTTTCTTTTACTAAATTCAGATAAGACCGAGATATTACTTATTGGCCCAAAAAACAGTATACAACAGCTCTCACAATTCAGCCTGCGTTGAGAAGGATGTACTGTTACCACCAGCTCGATAGTGACAGACCTGGGTGTGATATTAGACAGTAACTTATCCTTTGAAAATGATATTTCCAATATCACAAAAACATCCTTTTCCCCCCTAAGAAATATTGCCAAGCTTAGAAACATTTTATCTGTATCTGATGTAGAAAAGCTGGTTCATGCATTCATGACCTCCAGACTGGACTACTGTAATGCACTACTGGGTGGCTGTCCTGCATCCTCAATAAACAAACTACAGTTAGTCCAAATTCCAGCTGCCAGGGTTCTCACTAGATCCAGAAAATATCATCATATAACCCCAATATTATCATCCCTGCACTGGCTGCCTGTTCAGTTTAGAATTAATTACAAAATAGCATTACTTATGTACAAGGCTCTAAACGGTCTCGCTCCCACATACCTAACCAGTCTTCTGATACGCTACAATCCACYAYGYTCCTTAAGATCAGAAAAYTCYRGACTTCTGGTAGTTCCCAGAATATCAAAATCTACAAAAGGAGGTAGGGCATTTTCATATTTAGCTCAAAAACTTTGGAATAGCCTTCCTGACAGTGTTCGGGGCTCAGACACAGTTTCCCAGTTTAAAAGTAGACTCAAGACGCATCTTTTTAATCTGGCATACGCATAATTAAGAAGCAAATCCTGCAAGAACTCAGAGGCATCCAGAGAAGGACCTGCTCCAGCTGCTTCATGATGGTTTGGAGCTACACATGCTGCTCCTCTGCAACCCATCTGCCCTATGCACCTGCTGATTCATCACTGTGCTGAACTGGACTTTAAGTTAATTTAAATAATTTCTGTTATACTGAATTTTCAGCTGCATAACACACATGATGTTATAAAATTTCTGTTATCTGTTATCACCCAAATGAGGATTGGTTCCCTGTTGAGTCTCGTTCCTCTCAAGATTTCTTCCTATTGCCATCTCTGGGAGTTTTTCCTTGCCACTGTCGCCGTCACCCTTGGCTTACTCATCAGAAACAATCTCTTTATCTAGACACATTTTTCTCACACATACAGACTTCCTTAAATTTTCTTTGCATTGTCTTTTCATTTCTGTGAAGCTGCTTTGAGACAATGACCATTGTTAAAATGCTATAGAAATAAAAAAATGAATTGAATTGTGTTGAATTGAAGGCAGGCCAGCAAATGTTTTTGGCAATATTGTGTATCATCACACGACTACAGGCTCTAGCCTCACCAGAGGGATGCACTGATGAAGTGTTGGACAGATGCACAGCAGTAGTGATGTGCTGATAAACAGATGGAATAATGAACATATGAAATGAGAAAATGAAGGGAAGGAATGATGGAGTGATGGAAAATTTAATCATAGACTGATAGAATGATGGATTGAAGGACATAGGGGATGATGGGGTATGATGGACTGCTAGATAGATGGAATCGTGAACAGATGGAGTGAAGCTGGGATGGATGGACAGATGGACAGATGATGTAATGGAAAGATCAAGTGATGGACAGCAGGAATGTTGGACTAATGATTGATGGAGTAATGAACAAATGAACTGATGGACTTCTGGACAAATTATGTGATGGAGAGATGGCAAAAGGAATGTCAGGCTGATAGAGTGATGGACAGATAGAATGATTGACACAGGATGATACTGCAGACTGTGACATACAAAAAGGTGATCAGGTCGAGCAGCCAGGGGAGGAAGCCGTATTCCCAGATCGGTGATATAACCAGATATACAAACACCATTCCAGCTGTGAACATCGCCAAGTGAACAATCAGATAACCTAAAAAACAGCAGGACTCAAATGAAACCTTCACTAAAGGTACAACAGCACTAACATGTGTGTAAAAGATTTACAGTAGGAGTAACCTGTTAGAATGGGGTTTGATTAGCTGCACTCACCCCACATAGTAAAAGCAATCTGATAGCCGGGATACTTCAAAAGTCCTGCCTGGAGGAGTGAGATTCAGACTATTACCATTTGTATCACCATTTACAGTACATGTAAATGTGTGTGTGATGGAATGTTTTTCATGATGATCAAGATGTATTCCTGTATCAAGCCCAGTGTTCCCAATATAGAGCCACTATCCTCCTGACCAGAATAAAGTGCTGAAGATAAACTCACGATGACTGAACTGAACTAAAGTGACATTTTGGCCCATCTATGTTATATGCTTCAAAGCTTAACTCTTTAGCTTATGATCTACCTCATGGCTCTAAGGAACAGTATTGAGTGAGAGTGATTCTTAGGACTGAGTCTTAAGGGGGTTAAAGCCAGTCCAAGTAAAAGAAAGATCTGGACTGAGTGCAAGGAGTACTCCATAATCAAGTGTGTGAAGCCAGGTACTTGTCTATGAAGGTATTACCCTAAGTGATCACACACTCACCACACTGACAGCTGGTCTCAGTGTGAATGTCTTCGGCAGATATTGCTTCTCCCCAGCCCTCAATGATTTAATGTGCTTCCTGTTAAGGAAAATAAAAGGTAATGAACATCTGTGGTAATGTTCCAAACCTCATTCATAATTCTGGGATTTTAAGCATTGTGTAAAGCTCAGTCAACATATAATGTTTACTGGGTCATACCTATAATACACCATCACATGACTAATGTTAATCACAGATGAGATGGCAGCACACACTGATGTGATGTACCAGGTATCTGAAAACAAGGACAACTTCTTTGTATTATTCTTCACATAAATCTTAAACATTCCACAAACAAATATTATGTTAGTTCATCAAATGATTTAAAAAGCCCAAGCTCTCACATGTTGCATAGTTGAGGTGAGTTTTCAAAGTTGGCTCATATGCAAATGTGTATGTATAATTCAGCCACGGTCCGTAGATCATCTTAATACACCATGTAGAAAGGATCTCCTCAGTTAACACAATCTACAGCATATTCAATCAAACATTGTTATCAACACAATAACAGTTTTATTAGTAAGTTTGGCCATCAGATGTTCATGTTTTCTAATCAACAACTTCTTTGTTAGAAGTTGTTGATTAGTTGTGCTCATTGTGTAACATTTAAATTTCCATAGTAATAGTTTATACACAGGGACAAATTTATAACGTGCTCTTTGCTTTTTGGTCACACACACTCACACACACACTCACACACACACAAACACACACACACACACACACAGTGATGCTGTAAATCACTCAGTAGTTCATAAATAGATTGTTTGCCTTTACTCCACCCACTATGCTACAAATCCATTGGTGCAAACACGCAAAGCAGGAAAGATGTGTTTATTTTGCTCATGTACAGTAAAATAAGACACGATTGTTCTGTGGCTTTCAGTATTCCTCACATTTCTCTCTCTCTCTCTCTCTCTCTCTCTCTCTCACACACACACACACACACACACACACACACACACACACACACACACACACACATACCAGGTATAATCCAAGGCAGGAGAGCACGACAGTGGCGACGATCCTATTTGGGAATTTAAAATATGGATCCCACTTATATACTTTCCTCTGGAACCAGCTCTTCTGCACAGACCTGGATTGTAAAACAAGGCTTAGTCTGTGTGTGTGTGTGTGTGTGTGTGTGTGTGTGTGTGTGTGTGTGTGTGTGTGTGTGTGTGTGTGTCCTTTGGGTTTATCCATGTCTTCAATTTCAGTTCAGTTCATTAAGTGGGTGTTCCTGTAGATGACTGAGTTGTCATGAACATACAGTATATTTCAGGAGCAGACTGTGTGTAACGTGAGCACTAAGCTGTGTAAATGTTGAGAGGGTGTCAGTAACGGTACATACAACTCAACAGGCTGTCGCAGTAACGTCTGTACATATCTGTACTGATGTTTCTTTACTTCCTTCTGCAGGCCAGAGATCACACACACACACACACACACACACACACACACACACACACACACACACACACACACACACACACACAATGTTTTAGTGTCACATGCCATATGGGGTTGACTTTGCACATTCAAGATTCAAGATTCAAATAACTTTATTAATCCCAGAGGGAAATTGCTTTGTCTTGGTTACAGTTGCTTTGATTAATTTACCGAGAAGAAAGGGAAAAATAGATTAGACAAGGAAAAAATACAAATTTAAGATTGTTTTATATATAAATAAATAAATAGAAAATATAATTCAATTTAGCACACAGTAAGTTACAGTAAGTTACATATTGCACAAAAAATTATTCATATACAGATATTGCACTAGGAATGTAAATGAAAAGAAAGAAATTGCACACATAGTACTGGTAGTCACATATTGCACTTATATTAAGTTGTGGGAATAGTAGTGTCATAATGTAACATTGAACAGTAATTAATGACAGTCCCTATCCCGTAGTGTAAACATTACAGAGATGAGTTACATCATTTTATGGCCATTGGGAGAAAAGATTTTGGGAGAAAAGTCCTTGTCCAGTCTGTTTCTGTCTGCCGCTTTCATATTGCAGCCCCAAAAATGGTGTTGCAGATGTTGAAAGACCTGAGCCTTCTCAGAAAGTACAACCTGCTCTGTCCTTTCTGTCCAGTTTTGTAATCGAACATACTGGGGATGGCAGGTCAGATAGTCCATTCTCCTGGAGACCAAGGGAGTGTCATTTGCATGATCCTTAGTTTCTCCCCTAATACTGCCGGTCATATGGTGTTGAAGGCACTGGAGAAGTCAAAGATCATAATCCTAACACTGGTCCCAGGTTTGTGGAGGTGGGAGTAGGTTCGGTGGAGCAGGTGTATAATGGTGTCATCTACTCAATGTCACGCCAAGCCACAATCCCGTCATGATCACCTGAGCATTCCTTTCATCTCACTATCTCACTTCCTGTTCCCCACACCTGTTGTCTATCACTGACGTAATTGCCTATCCTATTTAAGCCACGCTCTGACTCCATGTTGCCAGTTTATTGTGCGCCTTACTAGCCTCAATTCACCATCGTGAATTTTCTTCTGTCTCTGTCTGCCTAGTTTTGACCTTGCTTTGTTTTTTCTGACCACGTCTCTGCCTCTCGATTTGGATTTGTTATTTGGATATTTCCCGTTGCCAACCACTTACCTGCTTCTCTGACCACGATTTATCCTCGCTCCCCGCTGAGCTCACGCTGTCATCCATACGCCGGCTCTGCAYGCTCCGGTTTCACTCTAYGCCTCAGSCTTCTCGCGCCGGCACACAGCTCAGGTCACACGCCGGCACTGCACACTTCCGCATTCCCCAGAGGAGCGCTGCATACTCCGGCTTCACTACGCTTCTGGCTTCTCGCGCCAGCACACGGCTCAGGTTACACGCCGGCTCGGCACACTTCCGCATTATCCAGAGGAGCGTCAGACACATCGCCCCTCGCCTCAGCGCACTCCTGCTGGAACTACTTGCTTTTGCATTACAGCAACACTTTCCCTGTTCAACACGGAATTCTCAATACAGCTTCAAAGCACCACGAAGTGAATCACAAGCACTCTTTAACGTCACTTCAATCGGCATACACTCCAAACCTCTGCACTTGGATCTACAACGCCCTCTACCGAGCCTGACACTCAAAGGAATGGCTGATAGGCAAACTGAAGAGGGTCAAGAGAGAACTTCACCTGGGGATGAAGTGTATCCAGGATAAGTCTCTCAAACACCTCCATAATATGTATGCAATGTACAGCAATGGGCCTGTAGTTGTTCTGGGCAGAGGGTCGTGATATTTTGGGGACAGGAACAATGCAGGATGTTTTTCCACAAGGCAGGGACTTACTGTAGAGACAGACTAAGGCTAAAGCGGTGCTGTAGGATCCCACATAGTTGATGAGCACAGGATTTCAGGACTCGGGTTGATTTTATCCAGACCTGCAGCTTTTGTAGGACAGAGTCTCAGATTCCTCAGCGTCTGCATAGACCAGCTAGCACCTGTGTTCACAGAAATATTCCACCTCTCGTTAACCTAATCGGTAATCCTTCCCATGCTTTAAAAAGTCCATTATTGGTTCCGTCCCTAAGAAGCCCCATCCTGATTCCCTCAACTGCCCTGTAGCCCTGACTTCAGTAGTGATGAAATGCTTCAAATGACTCAAGACTACATCATCTCTTCACTACCCAACACACTAGTTTGCATACTATCCAAACCGCTCAACTGATGATGCCATTTCTCACCTCCTTCAAATATCACTCATTCACACAGAAAAGGGAATTGTGTTAAAATGCTCTTGTTGACTTAGCATTTAACACTATAATTTCCTCCAGCAGCTCACCACCAAGCTGGAGCACCTGGGACTCGTCAGTGGATCTCCAACTTCCTAACTTGTAAACAACAGGCAGTAAGGATGGACCGACATGTCTTAGCCTCCCTCGCCGTCAGCACTGGAGCAGCCCATGGTTGTGTTCTGAGCCCCCTGCTGCACTCATTATAGCAACTCCACCACCATCATCATGTTGGCTTTTACTCCTGCACCAAAGAGAGTGTCCTGATGGGAAACATTACAACCTGGCTCAGCAACAGTCTCATGTAGGATAGACGAGCTCTATAAAGGGTGGTACGATTAGCTGAGCACATCTTCATTGAGCATGGAGTACAGAAGTGGCCATTAAGAATGCACACTTTTTTCCGCGAAAGGCTGCATTTAAGAATTTAAACACATCTCTTGTGCTTCAATAAATATCCACCACATGGTGCATGGAAGGACTTTAACTAAAAGCCAGTACAATTAGGTATATGTACTATATATA
>QMIH01001274.1:102356-117723 GCA_003987875.1 Clarias batrachus
ACTTTATCTAAAACCCAGACCAAGTACAATGAAGAATGGTGTATAATTACTGTAGTTAACCTAAAACAATAATGTTTCCAATGCTGAAGCAAATATCAAAATTTTATTTTGTTTTACAATAGATCTTTCATGATGAATGTGTGTTTATGTGCTTCATATTATGTTCATAGTAATGAAATGAGATGCCCTAAATCGTCCTTTAAAATTCATAATTAAAAGTTTGTTATATAGTTTTTGTAATGTTTTAACAAGGACAAAACAATGAAAGACATGACAATGCCTTGGTTTAAATGGTCTTAAAATCAATTTATTTTCCTGATAGTTGTAACGGACCACCCCTGGAGGGCCCTGTGTGCCCGATAATTTAGTTTTGTGTAGTTTTTGTTTGTAGAGTCAGTTTCCCAGAAGGCACCTCGGTCAGGTGATGAGGGAGCTCACCTGAACTGAGGTAGCTCATTAGATACGTTATAAAAAGCTGTTAGTTCTGGGAACCTGCGTCGAGCATTAGTTATATCATGTGGGCATTTGTTTTGATTTGTTTTTGTTTGTTTTTGCTTAAGTTAAGTTAGGTAGCCTTTGTATTAAGTAGGCTCCAGTTTTTCTTATATTTATGTCCCATATGCATTTGAGTAGTGGAGCTGTTCTGTTCGATTATGTGTGGTTAGTGTGTCTCTTGTTAAGTACTGCTCTGTGTGTTTCCTGTGTAGATTTCCATGTTTAGTCACTTGAGGGTTTAGCCGCTAGTAGGTTTAGCTGCTAGTGCTTAGCTTCTAGTAGGCTAAGCCTCCAGTCGGATTGGCCGGTAGTGGCTTTCCTGTCTGTAGTCTCTCCTGTCTCTGATATGTCTTGTCTTCAGCTTCATGTAAGCCTGTGTTGCGCTAAAGAGCCTGTGTTGCACTATAGAGCCTGTGTTGCGCTCTATGTTGTTTATAGTTTGAGTTCTTTAAGTTTCTTTGTTTGCTTAGTTTGTTTATTGTTCATGTTTTGCTCCGTTTTGTGTCACAGGCTACCGGAGGTGGACCAGAAGACTTAGCAGTTAGCCCTTGTAGTGTGGATGGTAAACCCAAATGAGGAAGTAGCGAGCACAGATAGGATAATCACATGAGTTATTTTAAGAACTCTCTTACATGAAGAGCAAGGACATTTGCTAACCCGCGTTCTAGCAACAGACATTCAACCAGAAATAGGTGAAGTGATGAAGAGTTTGAGTTGGGGTTGAGTTGAGGTGCATTCTGGATTCTTTATGGCTGTCATTTTAGCTGATGGGAGTCCGGTAAGGGCCACCAGGTGCACAGCTTTCGAGAACTGATCAACGATGGTCAGAATGTGTTTTTTCCTTCGGCGACTGGCAAGCCCGTGATGAAGTTGAGGGCAATGTGCGTCCAGGGCCGACGGGGAATGGGGCACATTGGGCACACCTGGAATTGGCCACTAAAAAGCGCACTGTAAAAATTTTAAGGTGCACCCAGTACTCGGGTGGCCGGCGAACGGAGTGGAATGACCCCATTGAATGACCTCGGTTCTTAGCGCGTTGGGCACAGAGAGTCGTCCAGGGAGCACACCTGCCGGTTCGGTCTCCACGGTCTGTGCCTGGCAAACCTCGTTCACAAATCCCAACAGAGTGTTGCAAGGATTTTGGATGGTTGGAGAACAGATGCGGGGTCCTCTCAAGGGACATCTTCCTCATGTTGTTGCCCACATCTGAAGCGTCCACCTCCACAACGAACGGCTTGGTGGTGTCGGGGTGAAGGAGAATTAGAGCAGTGGTGAATCGGTGGCAGAGTTCATGAAACATGGCGATGGCAGCAGAATTAAGATGGAAGTGATGAGAAGATGGTTGGGTCAGGGCGGTTAAAGGAGCTGCAACTGTACTGTAGTCCCAGATAAAGCGACGATAGAAGTTCGCAAACCCAAGAAACCTTTGAAGTTGCTTAAGTGTCTTGGGTAGGGGTCAATGATGCACAACTTCCAGCTTCTGCGGGTCCATGGCCACACTCTGGGACGAGTTGGCAAAACCCAGGAACGTGGTGAAGCGCTTGTGAAAATCGCACTTCTCCAACTTACAGTACAGTTGATGGGAGAGCAATCTCTTAAGTACCGCTCTGACATGCTGGATGTGTTCGTTGACTGAGCGGGAGTAGATGAGAATGTCGTCCAGGTCAGAACATCATTGATGAATTGCTGGAACACTACGGTGCATTGCAAAGTCCAAATGGAATAACCAGGCTCTCATGTCCAGTAGGGGTGATGAAGGCCATCTTCCATTCATCACCTTCTCTGATACACACCAAGAAGTAGGCCCTCCGGAGGTCCAACTTTGTGAAAATGGTGGCACCAGAGAGGTCGTCCAGAGCAGAGTTGGGAAGAGGCAGCAGGTGACAATTCTTGATGGTGATGTTGTTAAGCCCCCGATAGTCGACACACAGGTGTAGGCCACCATCCCCCTTCTTCACAAATAAGAACCCCGCGGCAGCAGGGAAAGAGGAAGGCCGGATAGTACCTTGGTGGAGTGCGTTGGATACATATTCCTCCATCGCCTGTATCTTGGTGGTGGAGAGTGAATAGAAATTGCTGCGAGGAGGGCCAGGTCCCAATAGATGGCAGGGATGGCATTAGTGTCGCCGTCGGGGGCCTTGGACTCCATAGAACACATCCCAGCCAGAGCCCGTAAGCAGAGTTCGGTGCAAGTCGGCCCCCACTGAAGGATCCGATTTTGTGTCCAGGAGATGAGCGGGTCGTGCTGAAGGAGCCAAGGGTGCCCAAGGATGATGGGAAGAGAGGAGATGGAGGGGAGGTAAAATCGGATCTGTTCTTGATGTTGATTGATAGTGGAGGAGAGTGGCTGGCCATCTACAGAAATGATCCGCACTGGCTGGGATAATGTCTCTACTTTCACTCCCAGTTCTCTGGCATAAGAAGAGTCAACAAAGTTAATTGCTGCACCAGAATCAATGAACGCAGCACTTCTGACTTGTATGTAGCCAAACTGGAGGTGTACTCGAACGTTGAGGCGGGAAACGTTGGTCATGGTCTTGGTGGTATGGAACCTGGTGAGCTGCTCTCATCTCTCACCGGGTCTGCGAGTTTCCCGGACGGAGAGGGCAGATGGCTTGAGGGTGTGCTGCTGATTCGCAATAAACGCAGAGCCCCTCTCTGAAGCTGCAGTCCTGTTCTGCAGTGGTTAAGGAGGTGCCACCTTGCATCTTGGATGCTACTGTGGAGAGTCGCGACCTAACTGCGAAGCTGCTCGATCAGCTCGGCATGCCGGTTAACCACATTACAGAGGTGCACGTAATTCACTGGGTTCACTGCTGATGGCTCATTCATTCTGTCACGGGCTACCGGAGGTTAAACCCAAACGCGGAAATAGCGTGCACAGGCAGGATAACCACGTGAGTTATTTTAAGAACTCCCTTACATGAAGAGCAAGGATCTACACAAACAAACCCGTGTTCTAGCAACACACACTCAACCAGAAAGACAACCCAAATTTGTGAGTACTCATAAATAATCCGGCAATGACTCAGAAACGACCTCAATGACTGAGCGATGTGAAGCACCATCTTGTCTCCATTTATGCTTCCTGATTTTAAAATTTTAAAGTAAATATTCTTATAAGCACAAAAACTGCTTCAGACTTTTCAAAATAATTTTCACTTCACCAAAAAAGAGAATGAAACATTTCCCATCAGTCATTGCATCTCGCAATAATGCAGATCAAACATAAAACTCCTGTCCATAAATAAATAGGAAAATTTAGGCGTATACATTAAATCAGAGACACTTGTGGGCTATCTCTCTCCTGGGACATCATCCTCCCTGAAAATGCCTACTCTCCCCTCCAAGCCATGCAGATTGACATCTGCTTTGGTGGGTAAAGCTTTTCAGGCAGCAGGACAGGCTGGTGCTTCACTGCACACCATGGCGGTTTTGCAGGTTTACCAGGCTGACCAGCCGCGCACCGCCCTGTAAAGACTGGGGTGGGGCTCGCCGCTCTTCTCAAAAATCTGCTTCGAAAAGACCGGATCTGAGGAGCTTCCTCTCTTCAACGAAGAAGCCCTGAGTTTGTGCGCCTGGGGCCGTGGGGGTGTCTCCCCCTGGGGAGGGGCACCTGGATTTTCATCACAAAACAGGGCCTCCTCCCTGGCACTCAATCTACGCCACCACTGGTGTTCGGGGAGCGCCGGTCTCCAATGAAAAGTTGGGTGTTCAGGCATCTCCTGCYACACTTCATCTCCCAACACCTAACACCCCCCCCCTCCCCCGCATCTAGCCGAAGTGTCAAAGCTCATGCCCCTTTCAGAGAAGCTGGCAGCATGGAAACTACTGCCAGTTGTATCTCCTTGGGTATAAAGGACTGTAGGCACAGGCTACAGGATTCAGTTTGCACATCGTACTCCACGTTTCAACGGCGTGGTCTCCACTTCCGTGAAACCGGATCGAGCACATCTGCTGGCCCAGCAGTTACAGACTCTGCTGGGCAAAGGGGCCATAGAACATGTTCCCCTCCCAGACAGAGAGTCGGGATACTACAGTCGGTACCTTTTGGTGCCCAAGAGAGGGGGAGAGTTGCGTCCGATCTTGGATCTTCGCGGCTTGAACCGCTATCTCAGAAATCCAGATTCAAAATTATCGGCTTCATTAGACATGCAATACCTGAGATTGAAACATGACTGCCCCCTACAATTTATGTTATGTTAAAACACAGCTGCAGCTCATGAGATCCCTTTCCTGAAGAGGCACATTCTTAAAGGCAAGATCTGTACAAGGCACTGTTAAAAGTAAATAGGTAAAGTGTTCATTTCCCAGGTGATTCTGTAGCCTCCCACAGCTGTGGACATGGGTGGGATGGAGGGGGGGCACCCTCTGGGCTCAAATCAGTCATAGCTCTAATTCAATCAAGGGCATTTATGAGCTTGCAAAAGTTGAAAAAGCAGATAGCGCTATCCTCTATCCACTCCCTTGCCAGCTGGCTGGTGTCATGTGGTTTAAAGGAACCACTCAGGAAAGAAAGCATTTTATGTTTTTTTTATTTATTTTTGAAAATTATTGGACTGGAAAGTAAGCTTTAAAAGGTAATAAAGTTGAGGGACAGTGATATCTAGCGTTGGCATTGTTGCAACTTACAGAGTTCCAGTGAAAGGAGCAAAACCGTACTGAGAGAAAAAATGTCAAGAAGACAGAGTGTGTGGAAGTGCTGGATGAAAGCAGACGAAGCGTTCAAGTTACAGAAGAGGACAAGACATGATCAGGGAAGGAAGCATTGATGTTTTTAAGGAATGCTAGACTGGAAAATCGGTGTTAGGAGGCTGGGAAGATGGGGAAGAATAAAAACTACAATTGGTGGAAATGTAACATACAGGCTTGCAGCTGCGATTAAACAACAACAACAAAGACGAAGAAGAAAATAAAAAGGACAGACAGCATCCAGACTGAACAGACTCATCTGAATATATAGGCATGACTAAAAATGAATTTTCCATAATAGGTCCACTTTCATTTTTAAATCCATGGCAAACAATTCTATGTCACCTTTCTCAGCAAGCAGAAAATAGAACTGAAAATTCTGTGTCTGAAAAAGATCTTTTGATCAAATTGTACAATGTGGGAAAACAAAATAAATAGTCTCTCCCTTACGATGGAATACATCGGTTATTGTCAGCTATCTAATTAAAGACTACTATCAAACATATCTGCTAACATTTTTGATCCCAGAAATTTTTTTGTAACACAGCATTTAGGCCAATACAAGCATAAAAATAAATTTGTGAAATCTTTTAGTCAGGATTTAGTCCTCATTGTCGACCTGAAAAAAGTGGTGATTAAAGTAGCAAATGACCAAATACTGGTGCTGATCACCTGAATTCTCTTAAATTGTAGCTGTATAAACAGCCATATGAGATGGCACAGTTAGAACTGAGGCCGAACAGAAGAACTAAACACAGAGCAAGGCTAGGGAAGTAATGTCCTGCTTTCACTTTTCCTATAGGAGGAGGTTCCCCCTTTTGTAGGGAAAGGTTCGAGCTTATTGTGAGTTAAGGAAAGACAGTTGCAGATGATTTCAATGAAATGGTTTTAAACTGGGGATTTCCCGATATCTGAACTGTGATTGTTACTAGCTTTTCTTTCGGGTGAGAAAACAATAACAACGACAGTATTGAGGTTTTCTTTTGTATATATAAAACAAAAAGGAAGGTTATAAATAAAATTTATATAAAATTTTCGGGAAGGTTGGCAACCATATGCAAAATGAAATGCTTTTAGTCACGTATTTGAGTTTTGATGGATGACTGTTAGTCCTCTGGTTGACCTGTTTTAGCCTTGGCTGGGGAGAATCCCGGCAGGAAAGGGAGGATACAGTGAGAATCAGCTGCCTTTGAACCTAGGAATTCACGTTTCACCATTATGTTTGTTTGTAATGTTTTTGCTTTTGTGACTCTCGTGCACAGTCCTAAAATAACGACAGTAGTCAGGTTCAGAGTGGGGGGTGCTATTGGGTCAATGGCAGTTGGTGGCAGTGGTGGCGGTTGGTGGCGGTGTTCTAGCAAGAAACAAACTGGTTTAAGTATAAAAAAACCAAGTCCTAAGTTCTTTTGGGGTTTCACTAACCGGATGGGTGATGACTTGGATGATGAGCTGGGTTGACTCGGTGAGTTGAGCCCAGCGATAGGGTCCACCATTTGAGTGTACCGGGTGAGCTCCTGTAAGGTCCTACCGAACACTCCGTCCCACCGTATTGCAGTGAACCTCTCAAATAGCCCACGTATTTTAGCACAATTGTGCAAGGTCCGGGGGAGGCGCGTCAACGACTAACTGGCCTGAGAGCAAATGGGCTGAACCTGGGGCTACCAATTAATAGCCAGCAGGTGGTATGCCCAAGCCTTCACCCAGTAAGTCTTTGTAGACTCCTCCACTGCACGATTGCTGATACCTGCTGCATGCTCACAGTGCAATACTAGGACCAAGATATTGGGTTACACCCCAGCCAGCACCAGGTAGCATCAAAATGGGTGACTCACACGGCTGTAGCTCACCGTGAGGACAACCGTCACCGCACTAATCAAATACCAGGAGAAGCATTATCAACTACAACATTTAAACAAAGGGAAACCTACAAGGTTTCAGCTCAGTTGGGTAAAAATGAATGAGGAAAGCTAAGACCTAGTAGATAGAGAGGAAATTTGATTTGCAAATAGAATTTTGAATTGAAAATGATGAATTATAGCTACTTATTGAGCTTCAATTAGCACTGAAGTTGATAAGAGCCATTTGTAATTAATTTAATCGATCATCAATTAGGTAGCCCAAATCCTAAGTATTAAACCAATTACATTACAAACAAAAGAATTTCAAGATAATAATGCTAGAACACTATTGAGATCTGCCATCAAGATCACATGTAATTACAGTTAGATCAATCCACCAGTCCCTGCATGAAGGAAGCCAAACAATAATTAATCATGGAATTAATTAAAGCTTACATCCAAGCACAACAGCACTTCATAAGGGTGTTCATAATGGTAATTAAAATTAATCACCAAAGTACTAAAAGAGTACTGTGAGATGAAAAGAGATAAAAGAACCCACTAGTGTGAGCTGAAGTTTGAATGGAAAGGGATTAAGTCACTTAAACACTTTCGAACAGTGCATTCACAATCGAAAGATGCTATGTGCTAACTGCTAGCCTTCGATGCTACTAGCATGGATGCTACATGCACATAAGCTACCAGGTAAATGCTCTAGCCTTAACTAACTTAGATTATATTAGAACTTATTAACATCCAATTCAAAATGGCGCTGGCTGACTGAACCGAGTTAGTTATTGTTTAGGGTTTCCAGGTCACAGTCGTTGCTATTATGATGTGCACTGCTTAAACGAGCATGCTAGTTCAACATTCAACAGTTATGGGTACTCGGTAAAACAGCAGCGCATGTGATGAACAACCCGAAAAACACTAGTTAGCTCTTTATAGCTGAACGACCTCAACTTCACTTCGATTGAGGCAAACAACTTAGTCATTACTACACATAACACCAGTGGCAGCTGGTGCAAAAATATTTTTTTTTGGGGGGGGGGGGGGTATAAACAAAATTAAACTTAAACTTTTAATACTCGCCTGTAAATAGCCATTTACCAGATGATTGCACATCATTACTAGTAGTATAAAAGCCTGACTCACATCGCATCCAGTCAGAACCTCTGCTTGCCATAGGAAGTGCTGGAAAAGACTCGTTGAGAATGGTCCAATCACATGAACCCAAATATTTAAAAACAATACTGATTCGCTAAGAACAAAAGTGGGAGGTGATTTGAAAAGATCCAATCAGGGCTCAGCCTCAAATCACATGCTTTTCAAAAATTTACATGCCTACATACAGTAGACACTCGTTTGTCCAGCGCCCCACGTACATGAACACAAATGAACGTAATACAGTTTAGATTAGTTTTTAAATTATAAATAAATTATATTAAGAAATACAGCGGAATATTGTGACTAAATGACTTTATTTCAATGAATTATCATTATTATAAATAATTACATGTTAAAGTAGCATTCTTCTCTGCCTAACTTTAAGGCGGGCGGTGCCCCTGCACCCCGTCTTGACCGGCGGATCCCAGCCTATGATGGACAAGACATATAAAGACACAAAACACATGTGGATTGTAACCACACAATTCGCTTGATTGGAGCGCTTGGATCCTCCCTCTGAGCACCAGGTCGAATTCACTAGTTACAGTGAATCAAGAGGTATCGAGACTTCAGTTAGCTACTCTAAGCTCGGTACCGGCAATCACATAGATGAGTTAAAAGTCGGACACACACCAATAACTCACCATGAAGGCCTTATAAGAGACTTCAACTTCACTACTATTGCACTTTAGTTTTAACACAACTCGTAATAATCGCAACATATACAGTTAAACAAAACTTTGTTTCTCTGTCTCTAAACTATTTCCACTCAAATAGAAAAAGATAGAGTAAAAATGTCTTGGTTTTATGAATTTTTAAGCCAAACAATGTCCGCTTTCATTCTCCACCATTATATGTAGGGTATCAGCTCTGATTCAGAGGTGAATCGAATCTTTAAGGATTCGAGTTAATTTTGTTAAATTTTATTAAAATTTATAGCGTACACTGTATCAACTACCCGTCCAGTGTTTAGCACGGTTTAGTGTATCTTATCAACTCCGCTTATCACATGGCCATTAATAATAATACTGTACAAAATCTGGTATTTCTCAATTATGAACAATGTACATGGGCTAATAGAGTTTTCTAGTACGGTTTACTAGACCTGAGAACGTCACAAGAGCAGAGCCTTGGGTTTAACCTTACGGTTTTGCTATGAAGCAAGCACCAATTTCAGTAAGGTATGAAGCTTTGTTGTTTACTTGCGTTGCGCTGTGGTCTTCCTCTGTGATTCACCTTCAGTGGTAGGGAATCAGGGAGTTGCTGATTGGCTGGTGCTCTGATGCTGGGGTGACGTCTCTCAGGGGAGACCTTCGGTGATGCTCTTCGGTGATGCTCTGGTTGCTTGGTTACTGACGGTGGAGCTCTGCCACTTCTTCTAGTGAATTCTTCATTGTGGAACTTCGGAGTTGTGGCACTAAGTTTTTTTGTTCATGGAAAGGCATGTGCTCTGGACGTCAACAAGAGTACCAGTGGTATGAGTGGTACAAACTGCATCCTTTGTTTATGGGATTGCCAATTTACACCGTTGTAGTCGAGGTCACCTGGACTTTTATGGCTCCAGGTGCAGCAGACTTCCTTCCACAGGCTTGGTTAAGTTTCCCGCTTCTTGATGTCAGAGAGGCTGCCTTGTCTCAAAGGACAGATAAGATTAGCAGGATGGCGCCATGCAGGCTGGGAGAGGAGTTCTGGAATGTAATACATTGATTGCCCTCTTTGGAGGGCCTGTTCATCCCTACAGTGTGTGTGTGTGTGTGTGTGTGTGTGTGTGTGTGTGTGTGTGTGTGTGTGTGAGAGAGAGAGAGAGAAAAAAAGTGACCTTGTTGCTGTGTTTCTTCAGACGGATCACGACATCATTCACTATCATGAAGCCAAATCGGAAGAACAGGAACCCCAAAGACAGTAAATGTGGAACATCAAATAACTGACACACACACACACACACACACACACACACACACACACACATTAAATTACATGTTGAAAGTTCTCAAATATGACCTCATAATGCATAAATGGAATCTGATCAGCATTTGTGTTACTCAGTAGCCTCACCCACTCGTACTGCAAAGAAAAACCAAACAAGTCCTCCTTATTGAGTGTTGATGCTCCCTTACACCAGATTAAATCCCACAGCTGAACAATAAACCTGATAACACACACACACACACACACACACACACACACAGATAACAGTCATATACCTAAGGTAATAGGTGAGAAGTGGGACAAAAATCTCAGAAGGGTGTGTTTGTGTTTACCAGGCAAGTGTATACAGCAGGCCCAGAACACCACCAAGCAATTTATGTGGCGTTGAAAGGCAGGCAAAGAACGGCTTGCAGACGATGCCCACCTCCATGGAAGATATCAAGTACACAAATACTGAGACCCGCAAGCACACACACACACACACACACACACACACACAGCCATCATTAACGATGCTTCTTTATGTATGTTTTGTGCTATAGAGTATGGTATGTGGTATGGTGTATTGCAGCCTAGTGTGTGTTACATCCTGTGTTGTACCTTTAAGGTAGCGTGGTGGTGTGTATGGGAATGGATTGAAGCCAAAGAATAAATGAAATATCAGAGGTGCTGTGGCACCAAAAGCGAAAGCGTAGGACCATCGGTTCTCCAGAGAGCCCATGAAGTCAAGGGGGCTAAAAACAATAACAAGAATAACAACAGCAAGAATAACAACATAACTTTTGTTATGACCAGGTGTGAGGCAGATTCTGAGCATCATGCTAGGACGCATGGTCTTCATGATCAGTAGCGCAAGAACAATATATGAGCACCAACACAGCGCTAGAATCACCAGGATTGTGTCACTTTAAGGTCAAGACCTGGAGTAGGAACTCTTAATGGTTCTTTAAAAATGGTATTTAATCATCAACTAGAAGCAACAGAGTTTATAGAAAAGATCATGCAGATCTACACAAAAGAAAGTAGACAATGTTCTTCATTTTCTCATTCTAGCCAGAGTGGAATCAATTGGTTTTCAAGCACACTTCCCAGCACTCTCTCCCAACACATCTTCCAGACACACTCTCCAACCTCCATCTACAAGGTCTCCTAGGCTCAGGACAATGCTGACATCATTTCTACAGTAATGTAGTTGAACTAAATGCTATGAAACTCACACCACAATGCCAAATCTGCCTCTCAGACATGGGAATCTCTTCTCGAAGGCGTGAAGATTCTTTCTGCGCTCGACAAACGACAGCAGTAATAAAATAAAAACCTGCAACAAAGACACACACACACACACACAAAATGTAGGCCATTGAAATAACTTAAAGCAAAAAACCCAGTAATAATCTTTTGAAAACAGTCAAAAGAAATGCTAACTGTGAAAGCTTAAAATTTCATTACATATTTGTATTCGTATAAACAACACAAATGATTTGTATAAAGAAAAAAGATTAATATTTAACACTCAAACATACTACCATTAGCATGTTCATACAATCTGTATAAAATGAACTAATAACTAAATAACTAACCAAAGAAAGAAATAAAATGTTGAGGAGTAACTTACAGCTGGCAGGAAACAAAGAAGCAGGAAATTGTTAAAAGAGAGCTCGCATTGTTTATTCAATTCGGTTTTATTTCTAAAATGTGATGGAAAAAGTGCAGGTAAGTATTTAAAGCCTTTCATAATACTAATAATGAAACAACAACACCCACAACAACAACACCCACAACAACAACAACAACAACAACAACAATAATAATAATAATAATAATAATAATAATAATAATAATAATAATGTCACTTACATTAGACTTGTTATAACTGGTTTATCCTGATGAGGAAGAAAATACATCCAAGAGATTCAAATATGACTTGTGTATAAAAATGACAAACTTTTCATAATGTGGCTGATCACAGATATGTTTAAGCATGATGAAAAGAAAAAACATACACTTACTAGTATCGTGATCACCAGTGATGAACCAAATAATGTCTGAGAAAAAGTAAGAATCAATGTCAAAGAGTTAGGAGTTTATTCTAGTGGTGGAAACAGTTATATGCACTAATCTGTCAGGGATAACCCCTAGTGGGCGTCCTGAAACTATTGTTTGTAGTTTGTTTAGTTTGACTTCAGTTCCCAGTATGCACCTCGGTCAGGTGACGTGGGCGSTCACCTGAACCGAGTTAGTTATTAGTTTCTTTATAAATAGCTTGTTTTAAGTGCTTCACATTGTCTTGCATCTGTTAAGTTAACCTAGTAACGTTACAGGTAAAGTTTAGTTCGTATATTCCTTGTCGTGATACGTGTTTTGGTTTGTTTGGTCTTAAAGTTATTCTGTTTTTTTTTTTGAGTTCCCTGCTTTTTGTTATTTATCTTTGTAATAAACATAATTCTTAAGAACCAGTGAGACCTCTGCATCTATGTCTCACCTACACCTTCGTGACATAATCATTACAATCAATAACACACACACACACACACACACACACTGAACATTATTATTAACATTGTAATGTGGGGAAACACTGTGATTGTCAGGGATAACCTCTAGAGGGCGCCTAAGCGCCCAAAGAACCCTTTTTGTTTGTAATTAGTTTTTGCACCTCGGGTCAGGTGACGTGGGCGTCCACCTGATCCGAGTAAGTAATTAGTTTCATTATATAAGTTGTGTTTGAGTTCTAGGTCTTGTCTTGCATTTGTTACAATAAGTTGAAGGTGGATCTCTTGTTTGTTCTATACGTGTTTTAGTTTCGTTTATTATTAAAGTGTTTTGTTTCTTGATTTCCCTATTTCCCTGTTTACATGTTTTATAATAAAATATATCGTTTCCCTGAACCATCTGGATCCTCTGCGTTTATGCCTCGAACAACCCCGGTGCGTGACAGTGATTAAAGAAAGGTTTTTAACATTTACCAAGTTACAACATCACTTAGTAGCTCCTCCTGGAGCGCTGTTTAATTTCATATAGAACATTTGCACTGACATTCATGAGATGGATTTTACTGTTTTGTAGACCTGCAATTGGACTGAATAGAACAACTACTATACTGTTGAATTTTACTGAATGGTTCGGTAGTCCTGGTCAGTGACGCACCCATCTAGCACAAGTATTGGGCCTATGGAATGCCATGATATTGCAGCGTAAACCATCACTGATCCACCCCATGCTTCACTCTGGGCATGCAGCAGTCTGGGCGGTACGCTTCTTTGGCGCTTCTCCACTATGGATTAAAATCACTATCAAAAATAATTGTGTGTACCGTAAGGAAATATACTATCAAAAATACAATAGGAAGAGAGAGATCTTCGGCAAGTTGCTGTCGGGAGTGTAAGAAGGAGGCCAGTTATGTCGATCCAACAGTCACAGGAAGACCAGGTTGAAAGCTGCTTTTAATGATAAACACTATGGTGTGAAAGTGAAAGTGAGTGAGACCTTGATAACTGTCATAGATGTACATCATCTCAGTCATGTCAAGTGAAGTCTAAGACGTTATGAGAAGTAGCGTTCGTTACGCTAAACAAAATGTCACCCATCAGTTGTACTTACATCATTGTTTGGCATGTTGTTTGGTGATAAATCAGTAGATTTGTTCTGAGTGAGAGACATAGAGAGAGAGATTCAGTTTCGTCAGCTTAAGTTCTATCTGTTTTAGGTCAGCGGGATAATTGAATTTTTCTTCGATCCGATTGCTTGATAATGGACGTTAGCACTTAACAGAAACTCTAAAGAGCATTTGCGGTTTGTGGAGAAATCCCCAGGCGAGTATGGATAAGATTGTATACATTCCAGTGTCAGTGCATAATAATAAAGAAAATAATAATATTGTCCGCATTCCAGCATAATAGGAAAGATGCGTTTCAGTCTCAGTGCATTATACTAAAATAGGATATTAAATAATAATAATAATAATAATAATAATAATAATAATAATAATAATAATAATAATGCAGTGTCTCATGGTGTCATCATGGGTTTGTGGGAATATTTATTCTTGTCATTTATTTTCTTGAATGGTCAGAGCAGTGATAGAGAAATAAAACATTTTTGTAAAAAAAAAATATCTGTGGTCAGTGTGATAATATCAAAGCCTTTTTATTAAGGATTCACATGAGCATCTCTTTGGAACGTTACACTTTCTGGTGGTTAAATTACCACTTAAAACCATGACCATGTCTGAGTAATATTCTACTAAAATGCTACATGTTTACTTTGTCATCGTCCTAACTAATAAGAAAGGCAGCCTTGCATAGCTGATTTACACAGGTACAGTAAGCGTGGAATAAAGAATAATAAAATAATAATTAATCCTGACATGCAGAATTCAACACAAACATGTGGCATCTGACCAATTTAGTTGTTCTAGATAGGTTCTAAAGGTCTTTTACAAAATCTTTTTTTTTTTAAACGTCAGTTTGCTCTCCATGTAAAATGCTCCTAATTCTCAATGTTTAAATTTCAGTACATGGATACATTTAAGACATTTTATACACCATGTTTAAACATTTACCTTAAGCAGAGATTCGTTGAATGATGTGTTGCTGAAAAGAGGGTCCATTTTTGTAAAAGGTGTAAAAGCATCCCAAGTGTCAGTGGTAATGTGAATAAGACTCAGCTACTCTGGTTTCAGATCCTCCTCAGGCATCTTCCTCGAGGAGTCTTTATGGTTATATAGGGCATGAGGTTAAACCACACCCACTGCCCAAGAGGCTCAGCTATGAAAGAAAAAGCTAAATACTGGAGGAAATAAAACTAAATGAATATTAATAAGAAGAAGAGGAAGAAGGAGAAGAATAGCTTCAATATTTTTATAATCTTTACTACCTACTTTATTTATTAATTACAGAAGAATCTGTGTGTGTGTGTGTGTGTGTGTGTGTGTGTGTGTGTGTGTGTGTGTGTGTGTACTGTCTCCTACACAGTAGTCCCCTCCCTCCTCCTCTCCTCTCTTGTTTTACTTTAGCTTCTCACATACACATACAGTACAGACCAAAAGTTTGGACACACCTTCTCATTCAAAGCGTTTGAATTTGTATTATGGCAAGAAAAAAGCAGCTAAGTAAAGAAAAACGAGCGGCCATCATTACTTTAAGAAATGAAGGTCAGTCAGTYBGAAAAATTGGGAAAACTTTGAAAGTGTCCCCGAGTGCAGTCACAAAAAGCATCAAGCGCTACAAAGAAACTGTCTGACATGC
>QMIH01001274.1:136345-152915 GCA_003987875.1 Clarias batrachus
ACGCACACACACACACACACACACACACACACGTACACACACACACACACACACACACACACACAGACTTTTGCATAGTCAAATCACCTAAGCTCAGTATCATACCGAGATCTCTGGAGCTGTAAGGCTGTAAGGTGTGACCTGCTGCACTTAGGAGAAATACTTTCTAAGTCAATAGTTTAAACTTACATATTCCACAAAAAGCTTAACAAATTACACTACTGAGGAAAAGATTTTAACAAAAAGATAAAAGATCCTGATTGTGAAAATAATAAAGTTTAAATGCAATTTAGCAGCATCGCTCCTGTTTGTATTAACGTTTTTAACCCATCATTATGACAGTAGGACAATCGATCAATTTAAAATCTTGGCTGAATTTGATTGAATGATCCTTAAATTTTTAAGGCGAAATCTTCATAAACAGTTTGATGATCTATCAGAGATTTGAAATGTTTCTGAGAGCTAAACCTTTCGTTTAGCTTATATATAATATACTGTATTAAATATTGACAGATCTTGTAATTAAAAAAAAAAATTATGGCTAAATGAATTTGTCTTTATTGTTAACATAGAGTAGGTCACGGCGAATTAAATTATGCCGGTTTGTTTAACAACCAGTTTAAATTGTCCATTTCTCTTTAAGGGACATAATGTGTGATATAACACACCAAATCACAGTTTTATGATTAGAAGCCAAACAGTAAGTGACAACATACTGTACAGTTTCTCACTGCAATATTTTCTTATGTGTTTTTTTTTTTTAATCTGTTTGTTCAAGAAATGCAGTTAGAACAGGTTCGATATAAAACAAGATAAATAATTGGAATTGTTAAATAGACGGAACATAACCCACACACACACTGCCATTTTGGAAATGATGTCATTGGTGGACAAAATTTCACAGGCTGTCACAGGATGTCCATTAGATGTCGGTTATGGACGTCATGGGATAAATCCACAAATAAAGCTGAATGAGGTACTTTCTAGTACAATAGTATATTTGCAGTATAATCCTTCATAGCGTCTGCATAAACTGGAATGATTTTACTAGTTTTTTTTTTTGTTTTTTTTTTAAGTTAAAATGTTGCATGTGAAAATGGTTTATTGTGGGTTGCTGTTGTATTTTATTTAAAACAACAATTTCCGTGGAAATTTCAAAGTAATATACATGAAATACATTTATAGTTAATATAAAGGAGGTCACTGTGAGCTGATATGTAAATCGTATATTTTATTTAATGGATTTGATTGCATATTAGTATATTTGTAAATTCACTAAGCGTGCTTTAAGGAGTGTCAGGGCTTTATATACACTGGCATGCGTGCGATAGATATTTGTGACGTGGGCGAAACGGCACACAATACAGTACAGTGTAAACTCAAGACTGTATAATAAAGTGTGTTTTCTTAGGGGAAGATTAATGAGAAACCCGTGTTCGGCGTTGTTTGCTCTGCACGAACATGAAGCATACTGTACCTTTCCAGGCGCTATCGTCGTCACTTAAAGAGGAAGCGTTTTACCGTATTGAGAAAATTTTCTGTAAACATTCACGTTACATGCTATCTGTCATTTTATCGTCTTCTGGCATTAATGGATTATAATACAGCGTTTTGTATCCAGATGTGCTGATCCAGTTCAGTTTTAAATCATATACCCTGTTATCGGTCAGCGCATGTCAGATGTACTGATAAGAATGAAGATTGAACCCTGTGAACCTAAACGCAACTCAATTAAGACTTACGTTCTCCATTGGCTCCGGTGTCCTGAAAGACGAACAAGCCTTTAAGATTGAGGAGGAAAAATGTGTTCTTCAATTTTCCAGGATAAAAAAAAAAAAAACAAGAAAATAAAGGAAGGCAACGTTGGAGGCACCGTGTGTGTGTGTGTGTGTGTGTGTGTGTGTGTGTGTGTGTGTGCAGATTTCAGAGTGAAATGAAGAATAGTAGAAAATAAAAGTGCACGTTTAAGCAAACACTAGTGGAGGGTGTGCCACTTCCACACTGCCACCTCTTTCTCATCATGTATTACTACATTCCTTTATGCTTACATTGCAGTGTTCGTGGAAGGTTCACAGATAGAATGCATTCTTCATCAAGACATGAGCTCGCAGTGAGGAAAGAACATTAATACAGTATTTACAATATATGAACAAAATCTCTTTATTTATGCAGACCAACCTGGAAAAAAAAAAAACTCCCAACAATCTTATAGGGAGACTTGAGCTGTGCAGGAGAATCAGGACTGGAGCGTTGATGGATTCTGGAGTGTTACAGCAGCTTCTGATGGCACAAGAAAATCATGAACCTTTGCTTCACACTTTGGGATTGTGAATCCTCTTTAACAAAAAAAGATCTTGGGGCAGACCTAATGATTTGATCTTAAGAAATCTTAAGCCTAAGCATCATGGGATACACCAATCAGTCGAGGTCTGTCAGTAATACACAAACAGGATCATTTTGGTCACACGTCTGTTTTATTTACAATCTTATACTATGGTATTTCTTCAGCAGAATTAAATTAAATGGTGTTCAGGATGTTTTCCGGACAGCTGTGTGGTCACGAATGCAGCTAAATTACTTTTTTCTTAACACAAGCCCTTCAAAGTAAACACTGGTTCAAATGTCAGAGATGAATATACATCCAAAGATCAGGTGATGAGCAAACAGGTATAGACTGGGCTGGGCAAACACGCAAACACAAAACACACAAAACACACAAAACAAAAGGAGCTCTGATTGACTCACATTTCACATCTAACCAATCAGAGGATGAGACTGGATTCTCGTCTCAGAAGAACAATGTGTCAAACCGAACTTAACCTACTTCTCTTGGTTGCCGTTTTTTTTGTTGTTGTTGTTATATTTTGGCAGATGAAACACTTCATGTCGGGCACTGGGGCTCAGAGTCAGACGGACGTTGAGTACTGTTCAAGAGCAGCTGCTCAAAGCGGTTCTGTAGATCTACTTGGTTCATTTTACAAACTCAAGACACCAAACATCTCAAGATTTTTCACTCGCACCTCATTCATCGACTACTAAAATGTGCAGCAAGACCAGACATGCAACCACAAAACAGACATATATTTATTTATTTATTTATTTATTTATTTATTTATTTTTTTTTTACTGCAAACAAGATGCTACTGTAGAGCGAGACATACATGGGACATGTCGAGTCTTATATCTGTATAGTAATCTAACCTTTAATGTGGATTAAACAGGAGGCATGCTTTAGTCACGTGCTGAATGTAGATAATCAACATGCTTTATATGATGTATTTTGAGAATTCCAGTCTCACAATATAATTTTGTCATATAATTCAGGATTGCATTTAATACAAATCTGACTAACAATCAATTAAGATACGTTTATTATATTACTGGATTCATGACAATGCAGGTGCAAATCATGACTTCAGGTGTTTCCAAGTGATTAGTGGGTGTGGCTAAGCGTCAGAGGACCTCCTGCTACAGGCTCCCGTAGACCAATAGGATTTAAGGAGGACACGTCGTTCTTTTCAGACCCTCCCACCAAAGCTCAGGGGCCAATGAAGAACTGCAGGATGTGTAAATGCAGAATAAAAAATGTCAATTTAAGAGATACAGAGCACAATAATGTGACTGTATTTTTTAGATTTTGCGACTCTAAAAACTGGTGTATTTACCCATGCAAGGCAGAAATGAGTGTTTGGAMAGACTTGATGGTGTTTTTATTCCCTCCGTGTGCCGACATGGCCCAGATGAAGGCGTGCTCGAACTCTTCCCTGTTTGCATTCCAGCATTTCTTCCTCAGCAGGATGACTTTAGGGTTCCTCAGCAAGGTGTACACAAGAGCCCAACGAATGTGAGCTCGTTTCTTTGCCAGAAATGCTGGAGAAGAGACTAGAACAATTATGTGTGGAATGTGTTATTATTATTATTATTGTTATTATTATTATTATTGCTGGTTACCTGGTTTTACATCCACCTGAACACTCTGCAGGGTGTGTTTGACCAGCAGGTGGCAGAAACACACCAGAACAGGATTATTGTGATGATGATCTGTTATTATCATTCCTACCCATGTACAGTGACCTGCCGACAAACAAGGCATACATTTAAAAAATATAAAAATCTAATATATATATATATATATATATAATTATTATACTATAGTAAGTGAATGCTCGTACTTGCATCTAACTTCTTGAAGCCCTGAGGCATTACGGTCCGCTCGATACGTGACACGAGCATCAAGGCCACGATGGCGCTCCTGATTAACCGTAACACACAGCTCCCAAAGCCCAGGATCACATTAAAGAAGAAGAGGTAGTAGTTAAAGGTGTGGAAAGCTTTCCTGAGGAGGATGGAGGAAGATGATTAGCCAGATTATTCAGATTACTCTTCATCTATTTCTGTTATTGCTACACTGGACTCTAATCATGGCAATAATAATAATAATAATAATGAAGAGTGGTCTGATAGACCTGTTATTGAGTGCCAGCGGTTTCTCTTCATCATGAGGTGAGTTTTTGTCTTGCAGGAAAACCCATTTGATCACAATGCGCTGAAGCTTCATCAGAGTGAACACGATGAAGAAATTTGTCCTGTTTTTTTTTTAAAGGTAAAAGTAGTACATCAATTAGGAGTCACAAATGCCACATGTGTCTATGAGTTTTACGTAAAGGTCTAACTGCTCACTGTGGACCTTTCACTGTAATCCTTGAGATTCATAATGCTGTGTATTATGTAATATTTGTCAAAAATGTTGAACATTAAAACTCTCTATGTATGATAATCTTTGAACTAATAATGGCGATTAGCAGTTGCAGCCGGTCAATACAGGGCACAGGGGCGTGCCCCGTATTGTTTGCAATTTTTAAAAAAATCTAAACTGTATTACGTTCATTTGTGTTGGTGTACGCGGGGCGCCGGACAAACGAGTGTCTATGTAGACAGGTACATTTTTGAAAAGCATGTGACCTGAGGCTGAGCTCTGATTGGATTTTGTCAAATCATCCTTGGGGCGGAGCACTTTGCGCCCTGAACCCTCCCACTTTTGTTCTTAGCGAATCAATATTGTTTTTAAATATTTGGGCTCATGTGATTGGACCATGTGATTCTCAGCGAGTCTGTTCCAGCACTTCTTATGGCGAGCGGAGCTGCTGACTGGATGTGATGTGAGTCAGGACTTTATTTTATACTAGTAGTAATGATGCCCAGTCACCTGATAAATGACTATTTACAGGCCAGTATTAAAAGTTTCATTTTCATTTTGTTTGAATTTTCAAAATGACTTTAATGATTATGAAAGATTTTTTTTTTTTTACCAAATTTGTGTCATTATTCTTAATTTAAAGAAGAGGCTTTGTTTTTTCATTAAACTTAGTGGCTTCACCTACATGCTATGGTGCAAAAGGGTGAAACAAAATATTTTAAATGCCATAATAGTAATCCTCCCCATCCCTGTTGATGTTTTTTTAATTCAACCATTCCTGATACATCATCAGATACCTGATACATCTGTCATACCACTAGAGATTGTTATGGAAAGATGGAGTGATGAACAAATAGAGTGAACAATGATGGACTGTTGGACAGATGTAGTTATGGTCAGATAGAGCGATGGTCTAATGGGCAGACTGTGTAAAAGTGTGAGGGGCTGATGTATAGATAAAGTGATGAACTGATGGAGATATGATGTGATGAGGTGATGGAGAGATGATGTGATAAACAGATGGACAGGCAGACAGATGGAATGATTGACAAAGTAAGTGATGGAGTGATGGACAGAGAGTGAAGGACAGGTGGACAGAGAAAGTAATGGACATATGCTGTGATAGACAGATGGACAGACTGTAAGTGATGAAGAGATGGATGACAGATGACATACAGAAATGTGATCAGGTCAAGCAGCCAAGACAGGAAGCCATTTTCCTGGATTGGTAATATAACCAGGTACACAAACACCATCCCAGCTGTGAATATCCCCAAGTGAACCATCAGATAACCTGAAAAACATCAGGACTGAAGAGTAAACCTTCACTAAAGGTACAACAGCACTAACCTGTGTGAAGGATGTTAGGAGTGACCTGTTAGAATAAGGTTTGATCAGCTGCAACTCACCCCACATGGTGAAAGCGATCTGGTAGCCGGGATACTTCAAAAGTCCTGCCTGGAGGAGTGAGACAGATTATCACCATCTATATCACCATTTATATATAAATGAGAGTGTGATGGAATGTTGTTTATGATGGTCAAGATGTCTTCCTGTTTCAAGCCGTCAGGCACTGATCAAGAAAGGTGGGCTTGAAGAACCCAAAAGCACACTCACCACTGAGAATAAATGTTACATGCTTGCATAGTAATTTCACAGAAAGTGAAAAAGCTTCTTCGTCATGCTTTCAGCAACTTATATGTCGTGAATTGAATATGGATTAGGGTGGAAGGGAGGGGATACTAGACTAGACACAAGGCGTCTGAGGTGTGAGAAGTGAAAAGACGAGGATGTTTTTGATGGGAGGATCTTGGGATGTGGGGGTGGTGTCACATTTGGTATTTCTGAAGTCAGAGGATGAGGAAATCATGAAATTGAACTGTGAGAAGAATAGGCTTCATCTGGCTTGACAGGCAGTGAGTCTCGACTGACCTATGGTTTTCCAAATTATTATCGTCTGTCCAGACCAAGAATTAAGAAGCAGTCTCTTTCAACCATTGCCTCTGTTCTACAACTGAAAGCTTCACCACCAACAGTTCCCAGTCCCTAATGTCATGTCATGCCACTGCTTAAGAAAATGTGTCGGTATAGGATCTAATACACAGGTTGATGATTTTGAACAAGTTTATCATCTATATCACTTAAATTGTCTGATTTCAAGCCTGAATTTTTTGCCCAATATTTGATATGGTTATTTAAAAAGTCCTCATTAATGTTGTTGTGGAGATTTCTGCAGTGGTCTTGTTTCTAGTTAATTTAGCTATGGCATTAAATAAAAATCTAGAATTATTTAGAACAGCTTCATACTGCCATGTCTTTTCTGTCTGCCAAAACAGACACACACTTATATATAGACCGAGTAACTGCCACGGACAATGGATAAATACGCGAGCAATGCGGTGTTTTCTCCAGCAGGAGGTCAATCGCGCAGTCCCATGGACGGTGAGAGAGAAGTCGTGCAGCTGCTCTAGCATTAAACACGTCCTTAAAATTCCCGTACTCGGATGGCACACTGATCGATACTAGGGCGCTTGGACTTGGTTGTGGTTTGGACCGTCAATGCCAACAGTGTACATAGTTTGGCGCATCCCGGTGTCCAGAATGTGATGCGTGAATTAGCCCAATCAAAATTAGGTTAGCTTCCATGGGTTCCGGAGTGTTCCCTTTGCGAGGTTCGATCGGGGGTTTGCTGAGGCTGTCACGGTGCCTGAACTCGGATCGTCCCCCCAATACTTTGGAAGGGATGTGACGTCATTGGCCGCGGAGGTGCTAGTCCAGCTTGATAGCCAGGCCAATGCATGTCAGCATGAGAGTTCTAACTGGACCTCTGGTTGTAGTCCATCCCGGAACCTGGCTAGTAAGCTCTTGCTGCGCCAGCTGCTCTCCACGGTTAAGATCCGAAATTTCACTGCGTAATCCGTGACTGTGCTGATTCCTTGCTTCAGCCTCGACAGTTGTTGCTCCCCCGACTTGCCGTGATCCGGGTGATCAAACACCACGCAAAAGGCATGGATGAACCTCTCGTAACTGGACGTGGCGATCCCGCCAGCGCTCCAAACTGCTGCGGCCCAGTCCATTGCTGGCTCGGTGAGCTGTTGAATCACGAAGCTTATTTTCTTGCGATCCGTCATCTCGGGATAGTCCGTTAGATATAACTCACAGGTCAGGAAGAACTGTTTGCACCCCTCCGGATTTCCAGCATATCTTTCCAGAGGAGTGGGGCATGGTGGTAACGGCGTGGTGGTGACGGCGTGGAGAATTGGCATGGAGAGGGAGATCGAGCTGTCACAAGCTGACTTACGCTGCATGCGAGATCGTCCACCGTTCGTGCCAGGCTGTCGATCCCCCTTTGCTAACAGCAGAGATACTCGTGCATCGGGGTGTCTTTGTCGGAGAGGGGGATCCCTGCTGCATCCTGAAAGGTCTGTCCATCTGTCATGTCGATCATCAATGGGGCGGACGCAGATGCAGGGTAAATGTAGACAATAAGTTTATTTATTGACCAAACAAAAAACAGAACAACACACAGAATGACTCCCCTGGCTGGGTCTGCAGGTGGGCTGGTAGAAATCAAAACAAAGAAACTCACGCCGCTCAAAAACGTGAACAAAAGAAGTCTGAGACTTCCTCAGCCTTGACCCTGACCTCACTGCTGGTCTTTCCAGCCAGACGTAACCCGGCCCTGCAGACACTGCTTAGTCCTGGGGGAGAGACGGAACAAACAGGTTTCTTGCAGACTAACATACACATGAAGATTCACAACTGTGGACAGACAAGGAGTTACGGGTTCAACCGGAATAAATAGGGAGACACAGGGGGTCTGACACAGATGAACTTAATTTGGTGCAAAAGTGAAAACAAGTACACGTAACACACTAGGGGGAGACAAAGCGCCGACTCAGTAATCCGGTGAACCAGATCTTATTCCCCAGAGCTGTGGTTCACGTTTTTGAGTGGCGTGAGTCTCTTTGACAAACCCTCCAGACATAGTCACTGGTTTTGTAAAAAACATCTAAAGAACCTTATTACATAAACATGTAAATCCAAAAGCACACCTTCCAAATAATGGACATACACACAAAAAGATATATTTTCATTATTTAATTCAACAAAGGCGGTTCATTTCATAAAAACTGAAAATTTCACACGTGCAAAAGTATGTGAACACTTGTATTAGTAGCTTGTGGCTCCTCATTTTGCAGCCATTACTTCAACTAAACGTCTCCGGTAACCACTAACCAGTCTCTCACATCTGCTTATGGGGATTTTTGCGCACTCCTCCTTGCAGAACTTTGCCAGTTGAGAGAGCTTGGAGGGACATCTGGCATGTATCAACTACTTCAGGTCTCACCACAACATTTCAATTGGGTTAAAGTCCGGACTTTGATTGGCCCAATCCAGAGTTGTGAATCCTCTTTCAATGAAGCCATTCCTTTGTAGTTTTGCTGGAATGCTTTGGATCATTGTCCTCTTGCGTAATCCATTTTTGTCCCAGCTTCAACTCCCTGACGGATGGCAGGTGATTCTGGTGAAGAATTTGTTGATATGGTTCCTTGATGTTCCTCCCATAATATGGAATTGTCCAAGTCAGAAGCAGAAAAGCAGCCCCAGACATTCACATTTCCACTTCTATGCAAAGTTGCTGTCATGTTGAAGGCCCTCCATTTGTAAATTATCTGTCATGCAGTGGGTGGATGAAGCTGGAATCCTTTGGAGATGGTCTTATAGCCCTTCCCAGACTGATGGGCTGTCACTACCCTCTTCTTCATGTCCTCGGATATCTCCTTTGCTCTTGGCATTGTTGATTTGTATGGGACCTCAGTGGTTTGGTTGGTTTCTTCTCTCTTTAATTAGTTCAGGCAGAACCCTTTCCCAATGATGTCTCATTTCATTGGTCTGCTTAAATCCCTGTTTGACTTAACCAGTGCAGCTGGGCGTTCACTTACTTTTGTATGTTTCATGTTTCATGTTGTTTTTTGGCTACTTAGACAAGTCACACTAAACAAGTACATACAATTGATAAACATATATCTGACATTTCATACATAAAAACTGGTGATGATAAAATAAAAAAAAATATGGTACAACAACAGAAAAATCCAAACTGCTCGAGGGGGTTCACATACTTTTAAACAGCACTGTATATATATATATATATTATATATATATTGATTAGATATTGGAATCAAGAAATAAAAGAAAATCCTTATCAAGGCCAAACCATCAGACAATTTAACTCATATATGCATTGTACTGATGATTAAGTTGTTTTCTAGAAGATGGAATTACCCTCGTGATCACACACTTACCACACTAACAGCAGGTCTCAGTGTGAATGTCGTGGGCAGATATCGTTTCTCTCCAGCCCACAATGATTTAATGTGCTTCCTGTTAATGAAATCAAATAAAATGCAGCAGTACAAGAATGTTCCAATTCTGGGATTTTGAATATTTTGAATATTTAGCGGATTCTACCTGTAATACACCATCACATGGCTAATGTGAATCACAGACAAAATGGCAGCACACGCTGACGTGATGTACCAGGTATCTGAAAAAAAAAAAGACTCATTAATATTCTTCTCATGAGAACACCCTGTGGACAGATGTCTTATTCACTCATCCAGTTAATCAAAAGGTAAATAAAAGGTAAAAAGCTCTTACATGTCGCATAATCCAAATATGTTACCCAAATAGGATCTTGTACAAAGTTGTATATTTCATTCTTCAACGGTCCGTTTAACATCTTAGTACACCATGAAGAAAAGATCAGCTCAATAAAAACGATCTACAGCATAAATAACAAACATTGTCAGTAACGCAGTAAGAGCTTCATCAGCAAGTTTGGCCATAAGATGTTCATGTTTTCTTGGTCAGAAGGGCTGGATAAATTCTCTATAACAATTAAGAACTATAACGAAGCACAGGTTTATATTAATGTGCTTGTTCTGCCACACACACACACACACACACACACAAAGTACAATCACACAGCAGTTAATAAATAGATTGTTTGCCTTGACTCCACCCACTATGCTACAAATCCACGAAAGCAAACACACAAAGCAGGAAAGACGTGTTTATTTTGCTCATGTACGTACAGTAAAAGAAAACAAAATTGTTCAGTATTCCTCCACATCTGTCTCTCTTTCTCTCTCCCTCACACACATAAACACACACACAAACACATACCAGGTACACTCCCAGGAATGAGAGCACCACAGTGGCGATGATCCTATTTGGGAATTTAAAATATGGATCCCACTCATATACTTTCTTCTGGAACCAGCTCTTCTGCATTAACCTAGAGTGTAAAACAAGGCTTAGTCTCTCCCACTGTGTGTGTGTGTGTGTGTGTGTGTGTGTGTGTGTGTGTGTGTGTGTGTGTGTGTGTGTGTGTGTGTGTGTGTGTGTGTTTCGTTTCTCATGCTTGTTTGGGTTTATCATGTTCAGTTCATTAAATGTGTGTTCCTGTAAAATGATGTTTGTATCCTTTTTATGATTTTTCATAAATTGATGTAAAATTACAAAGCTGAAATAGTGAAAGAAGCACAAGTGTGTGCTGAGCATGTGTAAGTGTCGAGAGGGTGTCAGTGAGGGTACATACACTTCAGCAGGCCGTCTCAGTAATCTCTGTACATATCTGTACTGATGTTTCTTTATTTCCTTTTGCAGGCCAGAGATCACGCACACACACACACACACACACACACACACACACACACACACACACACACACACACAATGTTTGAGTGTACTCTTACTGTAGAAGTCAATTCTTTATTTGCCTTTAATGCTCCAGCTCTTCATTAGTGTTCTGTGCTTTTCTATCTTTTTTTTTATTATTGATTTGTACCACATTGGCTTTTCTGTGGATGGGCTTGGCTTTGGTCTCTGAAAGCAAGGGTGAGTCTTGGGTGTCTAGGATTATCAATAATTGATAAACAGCATTATGTTTTATGTTAATGTTATATAGAATTTATGTTAAAGCTGATCAGAGTAGAAGAAAAAAAAATAATAGAGGCATGGGCAACCTGCAAAGTCTTACTAATTGCTACTATCTAGAAACACTTATAATGTTTTTCTAAGAAATGACTAAATTTGACATTTTAAAGCATGCTCAAATATTCCTGTTTTGTTTTCCTTTGAGCTTGAAAGCACGCAGAGCATGTTTTTTTAATTATTATTATTAAATGAAATACATTTTAATATTACACAAAGATAACCTGCGTAATACAAAATGCATTTTTTATTATGATTTTATTTACAGTCTTATGAAAAGATTTTGGCACCCCTTGATAAATTACAGATTCTGGGGATTTTTTTTTTTTTAATTGAGAAGATGTTAACACAGTCTCTATTGGAAATGTTTTCACTGTTCAGGGGACCTGTGGAGGCCAAGAAGAGATCTGGAAGACCAAAAACCTCTCAGAAAGACAAATCAAAACCCTAATTTGACTGCAAAAAACCTGCAGGAAGATTTGGCAGACTCAGGAGTGGTGGTGCACCGTTTCACAAGACCTTCATGGAAGAGTCAGCAGAAGAAAACCTCACCTGCATCTCCATCATAAAATCCAACATCAGAAGTCTGTCACAGAACATCTACAGAAGTTGCTTTTTGTTACAGAAGATGTGTTTTGGAAGCAAGTGCTGTGGACTGATGAAGTTAAAATAAAACTCTTTGGCCACAATCAGCAAAGGCATGTTTGGAGAAAAAAAGGAGCAGCATTTCATGAAACTTTGCCCCCTATTAAGCATGGGGGTGGATCTACCATTCTTTGGGGTTATTTTGCAGCCAGTGGCACAGGAAACATTGTACGGTTGGAGGGAAGATGAATTCCACTAAATACAAGCAAATTCTGGAAGCAAACATCAAACCATCTGTAAAAAAGCTGGAGCTGAAAAGAGGACGGCTTCTACAACAGGACAATGATCCTAAACACACCTCGAAATCCATTATGGAAAACCTCAAGAGATGCAAGCTCTTCGGTACAGCCGGGATTAACTCCTCAACGTTAGAGGTGCTATATATCACCTCGGCCCCGATGTTTTCATCCCTCCCGAGATTGCTAGATCACCTCCGGGGATTCCTGTGGCAGCGAACCGGAGGAGGAGATGTTGTGAGTGGAGGTGGAAGAGAGGCAAGCGGGCAGGCATGAAGGCTTGACTAAAGGCTAACCCCTTCAAACCACCACTTCCATCCATTTTTCAGGTCAATTCGCTACAAGATGGATGAAATACAATTGGAGTTGACGACGCAGAGGTTCCTGGCAAACTGTTGCAGCATGATTTTCACCGAGACCTGACTGGATATCACCGTCCCAGATGCGGCTATTGGGCTGACTGGCTTCACCGTGCACCGAGCTGACAGACTCGGGTAAGAAGACTGGTGGGGCACTGTGCATCTATATTACCAACTCTTGGTGCACACAGACCATGGTAATGGACAGACTTTGTTGTCTGGATGTGGAATTCATGCTGCTAAAATGTAGACCGTTTTATCTTCCTCGCAAATTTGCATCTGTTTACATCTGTTCTGTGTACATACCACCTGACACTAATGCTAAGCTAGCGTCAACACAGTTACCCTAGACATAAATAACAGCCTGACCGTGCATTCGGACAGGATCTTTATAGCGACGGGTGATTTCAATCATGCTGACTTGAAGAGCGTCCTTCACAAATTTCATTGCAGCATAAAATGCGCAACCAGGGGAGATAAAACATTAAATCAGGTATACACTAATGTAGCAGATGTATATAAGGTACAGGTTTATTCCCATCTTGGTCTGTCTGACCATCTGTCACTTTTGCTACATCCAAAGTATACCACAAGGAATAAAACTGCTGGACTCAGTGTAAGGACTGTAAGATCATGGCCTGAGGATGCTATCCCTAGGCTTCAGAACTGCTTCTCCTCCACAGACTGGGACATATTCAAGGACCCATCACAGGTCTCTGAATGACTACACCTCATCAGTCTTAGACTACATCAATTACTGTGTGGATAATGTAACATTCTGGAAGCATGTGCGTGTGGCTCCTAATAAGAAACCTTGGATGACACGCAAGGTCAAAATGTTGATTAAAGCCAGGTACAGTATGTAGCATTTAAATCTGGTGACAGGACAGCGTATTGTACTGCCAGGACGGCACTTAGGAGAGGTATAAAATCAGGCAAATTTCAATACAAATGGCAGATTGAGGCCCATTTTTACAATTCACCAACTGGCGACAGGTGTGGGAGGGAATTAGGGTGATAACGGACTATAAGAGGACAGCAACTCTCTATTTTAACAGCTGTGACTCTGCGAGGAGTTGAATAACTTTTATGCCGCTTTGACAGAGGCAATAGAGATTCACCCTTGCCCCGCCCTCCCTCTAGTGATGCTGCACCAGTCCTGAGCAGTCACGTGTAAGACAGTGTTTTCATAACTTCAATCCAAGGAAGGCTGCCAGACCTGATGGAGTGCCGGGTTGGGTGCTCAAGTATTGCGCTGCTGAACTGGCGGAGGTCTTAATGACCATCTTTAATCTGTCACTGTCCACATCATGGGTACCAGCAAGTTTACAATACTACAATAATTCCTATCCCCAAAAAACCTAACATTACCTGTTTAAATGACTACAGACCAGTTGCACTCACACCCATACCAGCAAAGTGTTTGGAGAGACTGGCACTAGCCAGTGGCGGAAGTCAGAGCAGCTTTTCATTTGCCACAGGGGCCGCAACCGGGGGGGCGAGAGGGGGGGGGCAGCAGGCACTAAACAAATGCTGTCACATTGGGTGAGAGATGCTATTGCCCTAGCCTACGAGGCGCATGGTCACACTTCATCTCTAGGAATCAGGGCCCATTCGACCAGGGGGATTCTTTCTTCAATTGCTCTTGCAATTGTCCATGCAACTCCGTTCTCGTGGGTCCTTGAGTCAGTCTGAGACCTCCTTGGGTATTGTGCGCACACGCTACACAACCAGGGTCCAGACACTTGCAGTGCGGCGGCATTCTTATTCTCTTTCCCATGGCGTTTTCATGCAGTATACAGTTTAGCTTTTGAAAGGGAAAATCTTGAGTTACTTTGCTGTAACCCTGTTCCCTGAAAAAGGGTAAATGAGATGCTTCGCTCCAATGCCGAACTGCTGGCATGGCTGAACGTTCTTTCTGACAAAAATTGACCTGAGGATGTTTCCGGTTCACTTCTATTTATAACGTGCAGGTGCACCTCATCAGAAGACGTCACCTGACCTAGATTAAATAAGCCAAAAATTTGGTGTATTTGATACACACATGCTTCACGAGCAGCTGAACAAAGACATGTTTCCATAGCGTTTTCATGCAGCATCTCATTCCCGCTTTTTCAGGGGAAGTTGAGGATCATTTTCCCTTTAATCCATTTCTTTCCCTCCCTCAACAGGTAAAGCTAGATGGCAAATTTGTGCAGGTCCAGCGAGAAGATGCAGATTCCTTAAATAAAAAAAAACAACAACAAAAAACAGTGGAGAAAATCACAGATCACTTTCACGGGGCTGGACTTGACATGGAAGCATCCCCTATGAACAACCCCACATTGGGTTGAATCTCATCAGGCCAGTCCCGAAATCAGCAAAAGGCCACAAGAACATCCTTGTCATGCCAAATCAGCTGCTCCTGTACAGCCAGTTCAAGTTACTGTTTGGGAAAAGCCTACACAGTCTGCTAGATGTGGTGAAAGAAGTCTTTGAGAAGCAGCCTTCTCTGTATTGGTCAGTGATTGAGTATGTTCAAAGTTTACAGGATGCATCTTCCCATCATCCTAGAGCACATGAAGACTTATGACTGGGCAGCACAGTCCTGGTAGTTATGCCTGGTGATGGAGTACTCTTACTGCTCCCCAGCACCACCTGTTCAGTAAGTTCCTTAAACAGGGCCAGTGAATTACAATTGCAATAGCTGGGTAAGAGAAAAAGCACTGAACTTTATCACATTAATTAATTTGAAATGTAGATTTAATCATTGCCATGTGTCTCAGCTCTTGCTCCCCTTTTTCCTAAAGTTGGGGGTCATGAGCTGGTACAGTGACGTGAGGATCTGACATCAGCGCAGAACCCAGAGCTAAGAAAACTAGTGGATCAGTTCCAGGACATGTTCTCCACTGAACTGAGGCTCACACACTTGATCCCCCCCTAACTACACTGTGTGCAGGGGAAGGGTGGGGTGCGCTAACTTACCAAGGCTTGCAACAGATTTCTGGCCACCATCCTGCTGTCATCCATGGTCTATACAAGGGCCACAAAAGCCCAGTATGGTCAGTCGGATGTTCGAGGCATGTTGTTCCTACCTGTGTCTTCTCCCCACATACTCTGAGATCTCTGGGAATTCCCCAAGAAGACCAGCACCAGTGCTCAACTGCCCCCTTGGATCTTTTGCCTTCCGTCTAGTCTGGCCTTGCTCGTCTGACATGGTCCTTGGTCCTGACATGGTCCTGACATGATCCTATCTGCACAGGGCATTGACTCTCCAGCTGTGACATAAGGACGTGACTCTCTTTTTGTGTCATGTTTCTTGTTTTTTCTGTGCTAAGAGTGGACTTGCACTGCATTAAGTGACTCCTGGCATCTGTGTTCCATACACTGCAATTTACACCCTACACATATATAAACATTTTATGTAGGGCAACATGGTGGCTTAGTGGTTAGAGATGAGAAATCTTTAGTCAGGACTTAGTCCTTAGTGCAGTCATTAAAAAATGCTCATTAAAGCAAATCAGAGTTGTGCCTCCTAAGTGTGTTACTTGATCTCAGTGTGGACTATGGCTATGTTTAAGATTATAGGATGTGTGTGTGTGTGTGTGTGTGTGTGTGTGTGTGTGTGTGTGTGTGTGTGACCTTTTTGGTGT
>QMIH01001275.1:7603-29395 GCA_003987875.1 Clarias batrachus
CAATGCAGTATTTATAGTATTTTGAGATTTAATAACTCAAATAAAACAAAATGCAAATAATTTGTAAACAAATTGTGTTAATGCTTTGGCTAAATAACATGAATAAATCAGTATTTGGTGGAATAATAACCCTAATTTGCAGTTACAGCTCTCGTGTGTTTTGGCTCTCCAGCTGTTTTTCACGTTGCTGTTTCATGTTGCTTTATAACACTCTTATTACAAACAAGCACACAGCTCAGCTTTACTTGATGGTTCTGGAGTAATTGCAGTGGTCTCTTTATTTTATTTTTTTCAGAGCTTTAGACTAAAGTGGTTGCTGAAATGTGAGAAGTGTAGTCACAACGGCATTTAAACTTTAAATGCGCTCTTACAATGCGCATGCGCTTTAACCGCGAGCAGACGAATTTATTCAGGTCTTTAAACAGTAAAACTGCAGTAACACACGGTAAATCGTTAAATTATCAACTTATTAAATGACCATATTACATCACTCACCTTGGTTTCCTACTAAAGCGCGCTCCTGTAACACACCTACACGTGCTCTCTGGAAAGTACGGCGAATGCTGCCAATGCGCATGCGCAATCGGTCCACCGTCTACAGTGCGCCGTGCGCTGAGACTGAACGTATTTTATCCGATTTTTTTCGATTTAAACTATAATTATGAAGCACAGTTGGTTTTAATCATGCATACAGTAAATAGATTTCTTACCTGCATCAGCTGTGTTGTTTTGCGTGCTCTTCCAAAAATCCTTCAGTAAATGTCTTCGTTCACGTTGCTTGTAATGACGTGTGAGCAATAGCAATTATTCATTTCAATTCAATTCAGATTTATTTGTATAGTGCTTTTAACAACTGTCATCGTCGCAAAGCAGCTTTACACAATCAAAAGAATAATTTAAGTTTTTATGAAATGTGAATTTGTATGAAGCAAAAAATGGTCAGAATTATAATGTATAGTTTTTTTTTAGAACATTTATAACATTTTATAACTTATATAACTATTAAAATAAAAAAAACTTTAAAGCTTTAAAGGTAGTTTAAATTCCCTCTAGACTTTTAACCAATAATAGACATCCTCGTCATTAATCAAGTTAAAAAGACGCTTGGATCCACCCCTTGCTGTAATTGGCCAGGCGTTAAAAAATCTGCCTAGCAACTGCGGTCCTCGCAAAAAGGTCATGAGTTCAATTAAGAGTGTTTTGGGTTCTAAATAGTGATCAATTATGCCAGTGACATCTAGTGGTGGGTTGTAGTATTTGGTTTTTCATAATACAAGGGGAAAAGGTGGCCCTCACAAGCATGTCCTGTGTCAAGGTCCTCACAAGTGTACAAAAACGTGTATGTGTGTGTGTGTGTGTGTGTGTGTGTGTGTGTTGCAGCACTTTATGAGGCCACTGCAGGCTTTCCTTGGCCCAGATGACATCGAGAACATCTTCATGAATATAGAGGTAATCACTCCATCATCCAACCATCCTTTAGATCACAGATTACACTCACCCGTCTGTCACACCATAACCCACACTATTCATCCACTAATTTATTCATTCATCCATCCATCACACCATTACACACACCATCTATCCATCAAACCATCCATCTGTCACACCATAACCCACACCATCCATCCATCCATCCGTCCATAACTCATACTACCCGTCCATCTGTCACTCCATAAGTCCATCTATCCACCTATCATAAAATTACCCACACAATCCATCCATCCATCCTTCTATCCTACTGTACCAGTACTCACACTCTCCATCTATCCGGCTCTGCAAAATCCATCCATCCATCCGTCTGTAAATCCATCTATTTGATTTCTTCAATTCATTGTTCATCTGTATTTATTCATCCACCATTTGAACTATATATTTTCTTTTGTCTTTTCATCAATTCCTCTGTGCATAGATGCATGAACTCTCAGGTTCTCTCTCTCTCTGTGTGTGTGTGTGTGTGTGTGTGGGTGTAGGACTTAGCGAATACACATCGTTATTTGCTGAAAGAGGTTCAGACATCGATATGCTCTTACGGAGCGGAGACTCTTTACCAGGTCTTCATCGATTACAAAGAGAAGTGAGTGCTCTTACATGATGAGGATGATGATGATGATGATGATGTTAAGTGATGTCACATGCGACTAATATACTGTAGATCCAGAACCGAGAGTTCTGATCGGCTACGATAACATGATACGAGGATAAGATTTCCGTAGCGTGTTACAGTGTGTGTAATGAGATTGTTGTGGGACAATGTGGTGTTACATGAGGTCGTCGTGTGTGTTACGTGTCTCCAGGTTGTTGCTGTATGGCCGCTACTGCAGTCAGGTCGAGACAGCCACGAAACAACTGGACAAAATCTCCAGCGCGAGGGAAGACGTCCGGATGAAACTGGAGGTACGGTCCCGCTAACACTCTCACACCAACTGCTACGGAATAACCACTGTGGGTGTGGTGCTTCTATCGGAAAGTAATAATCAATATGGACTGCCATTCCTGTGAATATGAGCCGTTACTATGGAAACGGTGTGGTGTCAGGGCGAGCGCATTAATGTACACCTGCACTCGCGTCAGTGCTGCTGTTATAGAGAGTTACACAGAAGCCCTGTCATATAGGACACTCGCACTGACTGTCTCCAATCAGACACCAAACAGGAAGTCGGTGTGTGTGTGTGTGTGTGTGCGTGTGTGTGTGTGTTTTCTGTTCAGGAGTGCTCAATGAGGGCGAACAGTGGACGTTTTTCTCTCAGAGATCTTCTGATGGTTCCTATGCAGAGGGTCTTAAAGTATCACTTGCTGCTGCAGGTAATCACACACACACACACACACACACACACACACACACACACACACACAATAGCATTGTGGTAAGAAGTTTCCATACACTCATCATGACCATGGCAGTATTCGACTTGCAGTGATTTCTCTGAATTGATCTTTTCCTGGAACAGAATCTTTGCGCACACACACACACACACACACACACACACACACACAAACACACACACACACACACACACACACACAAAAGTTTTTTTGTAAATTGATTTATTTGTCAATTCCTGCAATAAACACCGGGTCAAAATATACCTACACCTAATTACTGCCTTCGTGACTGATGCTACCACCACCATGCTTTACTACCGCTACAGTGTTCTTGTGGTTGGGAGCTCCATCTTTACTCCTTCAGACACACCTGGAGGTGTGGATTTTGGAGCAGGGGATTCTGTCCTTCTTCTTTCTTGCAGTCCATGGTGATGTGAAACTGGAGACAGAGACACTGGTGTTCCAGCAGATCCCAGTTCATGGCAAGCCTGTGCCCTGGTTCCTGGGTTGTTCCTGACCATTAGAACCATTTTTTTTTTCTCAGTGGCTCCACCTCGCAATAACCTGCACCTAGAGTGTGTGCAGTAGTTTAGTAGCTTAGAGATGTCCCTGAGAGACGTTACTGACTTGCGTAAATCCACCATCATCTTTCTCAGATCTGCGCTCAGCTTCTTGGACTTTCCACACTGTACTGTATGTTGGTCAATCCAATGGGTTTTGTCACACACGCACACGCACACACACGCATGCACGCACGCACGCACGCACACACACACACACACACACACACACACACACACACACATGTTGTACATAGAAGCTACCAGCTGGAGTCCATCATCATAACGAACAGGAAGTCTCAAGTTCAGCAACTTTAAAGACTTTCACCAAAACTGTGTGTCCGTGTGTGTGTGTGTGTCCGTGTGTGTGTATTAAAGATTTGTGATATATAACTGTCCAGTTCAGAGAAACTACTAAAAGTCCAAACATACAATGTTATTCGTGTTCATCAGTGTATGGAAACTTCTGAGCGCAACATGCAAATATACACACTGGAATAATAACACAACACTCACTAGAATACACACATACAAATGAACTGAGACACACACGGTAATGTATCTAATCTCTGTGTGTCCCATCAGGAACTCATGAAGCACACGGTGAATCCCAGCGATAAGGAAAACCTACGCACTGCACTAGACGCCATGAGGGTAAGTGTGTGTGTGTGTGTGTGTGTGTGTCCACCTTTTAAAAAAAACTTTTACACCTTTATCCTGAACAATGTACATTTGATTTCTTTACACATCAGTTTAAGGGCCTCGCTTAAGGGCCCAACAGGGGCAATGTGGTGGGGTTTGAACCTGAGACCTTATGAGCAACAGTCTAGCGCTTTAATCACTGAGCTACTCCTGTCCCCCGGGACGGAAGACATCTGCTGACCTTGAGCGGAAAGCTGCCTGGATATTTATTTCTGATGAACTGAAAGCTGAAACGTTACCACTAGATTTAGGTGTCAAGGATGGCAACCGAGCGTATGTGTGTATGTGTGTGTGTGTGTTTGTGTGTAGGATCTTGCTCAGTGTGTGAACGAGGTGAAGCGGGACAATGAAATCATTCGTCAGATCACAGCGTTTCAGCTCTGTATCGAGAACATGGTAAGAACAACTATAACCTTTTTCTTTTACCATATATGGTCATTGCTTCCTGTTACCATTTTTGCAGAGCTTCGGATTTGTCTATTTTTTCTTTCTAAATTATTTATACACTTTATCAAGTCAAAATATACAGTACCTGTGAAATTAGCCTAGATTGAGTTTCTCGCTACGTAGCCATCATAGGTAGCTAATGACGTAGCTCATGCTTTGCTACAAAAATTAAATATTAAAGAAAGATAAACGCTCAGGACTTGTTCATATCCAAGTTCAAATGCAGGCTAGGAATTTGAAATGCATATGGACAAAGGTTGTTTTTCTAAACGTTTAGTCTAGCTTGTTGTCCTCTTCAGCGTTAATAACGCTAGTTATGGGGCTAGTTATTTCGTTTTTTAAGTTTCACCAGTTGTCTAAACTTTTATGTCATAAACCATTCTTCATTATGACATTCCACCCAGAAAAACATCATCCTGGTTTCGTTGCTTTACAAAAGCACCAGATTAGCGGCATCTGATGCAACCCTGTAAAACCAGAACGCTGCATCCTGTAGGCTTTTTTTTTTTTTTGAAACCGCATGTTTGACACCGAGTTACATCACACCCAAGAAACGCAGACTATCGCACCGTGACACACTTTTTTATGTCTCATAAATGCCTTCAGCACAACCCTAGATGTTAAGTCGCATGTCGAACCAGGGCCTTTTTTTTTTTTATAATGTTCCGTTTCTCAGCATCATGAAACTTTTTTTTACTCAGGTCAGCATTTATTAGGGTCGTTTCGACAGACTCGGTGCTGATACAGCGTTAACTTTGCGTGTGACCATCACACATGGACCAAAATTGTGCATGCTGTAATTAGGTTAAAAATAAAAATAAAAAATAACCAAATGGCACAAAAAAGAGTTGAACCAGTGACAGCACCACCGCTTAGTAACCAGGGTTCCAGATGTTTCGCCTCTGTTCATTGCTTTCAGGGACTTTCCAAAAATTTTGTAAATAAGAATTTTTCAATGATACAGAATAGGGTTTAACCAACCAATCAGCTGTCAGATAAATCTCAAGAGTTATGATTTAAAAACAGACAAAATTAACCATAAAACATTTCCTCCTTCAGCACCTGTACAGGCTACAGAACTGTAGGTTTTGTGCCATTTATGTATATGTATATTAAGTTTGTTATATATATATTACTATTAATTTTTTTTAACAATTTAGTTTTTGATGATTTGTTAGCTAGTCTCATACCGCGATATGTGATATAATGTTTTAGTAGTCAAGGCTGGTGAAGAAATGGCTGTTGCTGTTGGAAGCTCCGTGTCCATGGTTACAGCAGTCGCTCTTATTGGAGGTTTCGGCTTTGCAGTTGATTAACAAATGACTTCTTTGAAAATACAAAAAAAAAAGGCTGCCTGGAGTTATGTATTACGATTTGTTTGAAGTTCTTAGTGCTTTCAAAAGATTTAACTCAAATTCCTCAAACCTCCTCAATGCCAATGGCCAGAACTCACAGAAACTGAAACAGCTCTGAGAACAGTTCCCGAATCTACACCTTTTAGATTGAAGCAGTTCTGTGATTCTAAGCTGTTGTCAGAAAAGTTGATTTTATTACTCCTTCTAATCCTACAATCTGACCGATCAGATGATCACACTGAGGAAGTGCAGAGTCAATAGTGACTCGTATGTATTACTGTCCGTGTAGAACTGCATCCATCAGTAAGAGGTCCTGATCAGATGATCAGAGTGCCTGCCTCACCTCTGACACACCGGCCTCTCAGGAACTGTTCGTGTGAGGGATGTGTAAATTATTCCCAGCCGAGTTTCTGTAATGTGCAAGTGGCGTTACTGAATGAGTGTGTGTACAGTTCACACAGACAGATGCATCTCTTTCGCATGTTACAGACCAGTTATCTGTTAATTTTTTTAAGGATCAGGCGTTCCACTCGCTGAATGCTCGGCCAGGATCGCCATTCACGGATGTACGGCCTTCTTCAAAACGCTTTATAGTACACCATTCTAGTATTTTGACTAAAAGTCTCAACATTGTACCGTGCTTGAAATGTCTTCACCTGTAAATTGTCTTCACGTCTTTATTCATCAGAAATTTCATCAAAAGTCCCGTTTTGCCTGCACACCCCACGTACAATAAAGCGCACTTCACTGATGAAGACTGGCGGATGCGTTCATTTACAAGAACTAATGAAAAGGAACCATAGGTTGTTAATTTCACAGCAACAAAGAAATGAACATTATTAATATATTAATGATATGTCTCACAGCTCAATGGAAGGCCCCTAAAGCATACTCGCTACACCCTGAACGCTTCTAAAGAATCATATACCACGTAGCTCTCTCCATATTAATCATATTAACTACCAGTAATTACAAACACAACATGTTGTGTGTTTGGTTCACAGCGGTTGCCAAGAATATAGGTGTAACATAGTGTTTTAGCTGAAGGTGAGGCAGTGTCATTAGCATCCAGGCTGAGAGTGCCTTGCTGTTGTAGGGAAACTGTCGTGTGCACGGTTTCCTGTTTGACAGGAAGTTGCGGTAGCATTTACAAACTAAAGCTTTCATTGTCTGCTTCCACGACTTTGTCTTACATCGCTGCACTTTAATGTTGTTCTTATATCTCAAAAAAACAATATTTATCTCCAGAGTGTGGTGGCATGGGCCCCCTAAAGTCCCCTTTGTATGTTTTTGCTGCAGTGCTGCAGCAAAGAATGCAGTTAACCACAGCACTGAGCTACACTGAAATGGAAGAGAGCATTGTGTTTACAGATAAATCTCTGCACATCTCTTCGCTTCACATCTTTCTTCCATTTGACCTTTTCTCTTTGTCACTCAGACTCAGTCCCTCGCACTTTTTGGCCGCCCAAAAATTGATGGAGAGCTGAAGATCTGTGGGCCTGACAAAAAATCAAAGCAAGACAGGTGAGCAAACATTTAAAGCTGTTGCTTAGTACATGTACAATAATTGTTACTAATGACCCAGGGAATGTTTTGGTACATTTGGTACATGACCCAATGTTATTATTTGCCACCTATAATATCTTGGTGACTAGTGACCCAGTGAAATGGTTAGAACCTCTAAAATCCTGGTAGCCAGTGGAGTTGTTTGGAACTTACAAGGTCCTGGTTACTGGTGACGCAGTAGAATTGTTTGGAAGCAGGATCTTGGTAAGTGGTGACACAGTTGTTTGCCAAAAAAAATAAACAAATAAATAAATAAATTGTTACATGTAAAAGTTCTTTCAGTTACATTTAGTCAGATGTTTATTCATTTAGGTGTTTACAATATATACAGTGGAACCTTGGATTATGTGCATAATTCGTTCCGTAGGCGGACTCGTATTCCAAAACACTCATAAACCAAATCAAATCTTCCCATAAGTAATAATGTAAACTCAAATAATTCGTTCCATAGCCCAAAAATAAATACAGAAAAATAATTAATACAATATATAAAGTAAAAATAAAACAAATTAACCTGCACTTTACCTTTAAAACAGTTAAAATAAATCCCAACAGGTAAGTGTTTCTGTTTGTGCGCGCAGGCGCCATGTATTTGTGTGCGTGTGTGTGTGTGTGTGTGTGTGTGTGTGTGTGTGTGTGTGTGTGGAATTAGCCTCTTCCCTCGCATGTATTTGTGTGTGTGTGTGTGTGTGTGTGTGTGTGTGTGTGTGTGTGTGTGTGTGGAATTAGCCTCTTCCCTTGCCTCGTCTTACACAGTAAAACTCCTCCTCATGTTTGTTTCACACACACAAAGGAAACACTGTTTTAATGGGGAAAAAAGAAATCTCTCTAATGACACTCGCGTGAGCGCAGATTAACGGAATCATTGCTGTAAAGTCAAAAAACAAACAAACAGACAAATGAACCGGCACCTTACCTTTCAAAAGAATCGCAACAGAGCAGAGTTTCTATGTAGAGCAGAGTGTGTGTGTCTGTGTGAAGCCAGGGAGGGTGTGTGTGTGTGTCGGTTTATGTGTGTCGGTGTCAAAACTTCGGCACTTGTAAACCAAGACATGCTCGTTTTTCAAGTCAAAATTTATTAAAAATCTTTGGTCGTCTTGCAGAACACTCGTAAACCGAGTTACTCGCAATCCGAGGTTCCACTGTATATATTTACTTGGTTTATTTAAATCTATTTATTACAAGTACACCGTTATTACCGCCATACAAAAATCTGTTCCTATATTGTACTACAAACTTTCTATATTACATTGACAATGTAAACATTTAATGAGAGAGAAGAGAAACTATTTTGATTCCACTGTATGTCTACACTAAAGGGGGCATTGACAAAAAACCTTAAACAATGAACCTTGAAACCTTGAAGTCTGTGGTACTGGTTACCCAATGCAGCTGTCATTTGTAACCAAATTGAACTTTTGGAATTAACAAGATCTTGGAAACTGGTGACCCAGTTGAGTTGCGTAAAACATTCCATGTCTTGGTAACGGGTGAGGCAGTGGAAAAATTATCCTAGTAGCTGATGGCCTGATGCGGTTGTTTAATACCTTTATGACCTCTGTAAATGTTGGCCCAGTTGAGTGGTGGGGGATGTCTTGGTAACTGATGACCTAATGGAGTTGCTCCATACTGGAATGAACCGCTGAACTAGGAGAAATATTGGATATTGGAAATATGGATATTCTCACCGTCTTTGTAAGTTGTTCAAAACCTTAAAGGTTTTGCACAATAGTGTTGTTTAGTACCATATACTGTAGGTATGGGTAACTGGGAATCTACTGGATTGTTTGGCAGCCATGTGGCCTTGATTACAGGTGATTTAAGGTTGTTTTATAGAATACATACATGTAATGTTTTTGATAACTGGCATCCTAGTTTTTTTTTTCATCTTTAATGATAACCCCCATAAAGTTACTCAATTTCTGCCCAGTCTGGGTACAATCAGTCTGGTGAAGTGATTCAATATTCATATTTGTATGGTCCTGGTAAGCTATGACTCTGAGAAATGACTCAGAAATAAGAAATAATCTTTCCACACCTGCATAGTCCAGTGGAATGTTCTGAACCTGCATAGTTGTCATAACTGGTGACAGTGGGATAATTACATCATCTTGGCTAATGGAAATTTAATAGATTTATTTAGCCTTAAATCAGCGTTGATTACCACTTTTTACCATTCTTGCATGCAGGTATGCATTCCTGTTTGATAAAGCCCTATTGGTGTGTAAGAAGCGCAGTGGGGAGATTATGGAGCTGAAAGAACTCATTGACCTGCAGCAGTACCAACTGAGAGATGAACCGACCGGAGACAAAGAAAATAAAAAGGTCCTCTTACACTGTCTTCTTTTCTCTTTTCTCACTCTCTTGTGTGTATGTGTGTCTAATATATCATCTCATTGGGTTTCTTTCCTGGCATCTGTACGTTTGTGTTTGTGTGTGTAGTGGACACATACCTTCTTGCTGATGGATTCGTATGGCCAGGGTGGTTATGATCTGTACTTCAAGACACGTGAGCTGAAGAAGAAATGGCTAGAACAGTTTGAGATGGCTCTGTGAGTAAAGTGTCAGACACATCATCTTAACATTAATCAAATATTCCAACTAGATAACTCTAGGAACAGCTACTATTCGCTAGCTTGTAATACTATTAGGTATGATAATTAGTCCCATTTCATTTTAGCAATAACAGATTTTAAAAGCAGAATTTCCTTTCATTTTTATGAAACTGCTTTGAGACAATGGCCATTGTTAAAAGCGCTATAGAAATGAAATAAAATGGAATAGAATTTAATAGAATTTCACTGATATCAGATTATTTGTACCATGAGCATTGATATTAAATATGTGCACATGCACAGATCCAACATGTGTCCAGAGAACAGCACAGCCAATGGCCACGATTTCCAGATGCACTGTTTTGAGCAGACCACTTCCTGTAAAGCCTGCCAGATGTTGCTCAGGTAAATAGGTCACAAACCCTCTCAGAGTTATCTCAGAATACTTTTGTTGTTAATTGTTAAATATTGATGTTGATTGTTTTGACCATGACATATTACCATAATTGCTAGAAGTAAACATCGACCATAAATATACGAACAAATTGGCGTATTAGACTAATACAATTATTCTAACATACACCAATCAGCCATAACATTCCAATGCAAAACATTAAGCCCAGTATTGTGCAGAGTCACCTTGTGCCACTGGAACAGTTCTAGCCCCTTGGGCGTGGCTCTGCAGGGCCTCTGGTGAGGGGGGGGAGGGGGTTAACGTGGTGTCTTGTACCAGAACATTGAAAACGGGTCCTTTGGATGCTGTGGGTTGTGAAGTGGGGCCTCCATGTATCAGACTTGTTTGTTTGATGCATCCCATTGGTGTTTGATCCGGTAACTGGGGAGCCTGTTGGCCGGATTGGTGGCCCTTGGCTCTTTGCCTCTTGGAATCTGTGTATGGTAGGATGTGGTGCACTGGGTGTGTTGGTGCCTTTCTATCACAGCCATATACAGACTTATTACAGTGATTTTTTGCTGCATTGGGTTTTCTGTGAGAATGGACAAGGCAGGATAGCCAGACAGGCTGGCCTTTGGATGGCCTTTCATGCTCATGTATAATTGATAATCAATATTAATATAATGGATGGTTGGTGTATATTCATGATCGTAGAGCAAAAGCAAATGCCTAAGTCTGAGTTTACACTTGCAGGCAATTGCTCACTTGTGTCACTTGTGGCTCGTGGGTGTGGCCTACAATGAATTTTGCTTTAGTTTAAATGAGAAATTTAAATTTACAGTTGTAGTAGTACATGTGAAGCAAACTCAAAATAACTAACGTATTAATTTATGTGAAACTTATATTAGACTTACATGTAAATTTCTTGGCTTCTTAACATCTTCAGAAGCAATGGAAGATATGGACACTTGCCAGAGGCAAGAAGAAGTAGATGTAGATTTCTCCACAATAGCATAAATTGCATTTCTCATTCATACTAAAGTTTTTATAACATAATAAAGAACGTTTAGACCACACGTTATACGGTCTTTCGAGCCAACAAAGCTGTTTGGTGGAGGCAGCCCAGTCAATGGTTGAGGCATTGGAATAGCGATCAGAAGGTCAAGGGCTAAAACCCTTGACTGCTCAGATGTATAATGAGATCTAAGTCTATTTGGATAAAGAGCATCTGGTAAAGGCATCTGCTTAAAGAAAATTTTGCTGAAGTTGCTTCTAAAGTTCCTGTTGCTTGCTAGTGTGTATGGAGCTTCTTATGTAGATGATAAGATATGCTTTGATTGGGCAACAGAGAAGAACTGATGAACATGCAGGGTGTAAAAGTTTATGTGTTTTTTTTTTTTTTTTTTTACGTGTGGTCCTTCTACACCAGGGGGATCTTCTACCAGGGCTACCGCTGCACGCGCTGTAAAATGGCCGCTCATAAGGAATGTCTTGGACGAGTTCCTCCATGTGGACGCAATGCAGGTCTGATTTTGTTCTCTCATCTGCGTGGACATTTAACCAGGATACTGATGCAATCTTATTTATCATGTTTTTTTTTTTCCTTTTAGAAAATTCTGTGACTACGAAAAAGGTCAGTTATTACCAACTCCACCCCCACAATTGTTTAGCATTAATCCCAGTGCATCATGGGATTTCACAAGCATACTATATGTTAAGAAATGCAGAAGCTCATAAAACTATTTCTTATGCGTTTGTTTCCTTTTAGAGCAAGTCCAGATCTGGCACTCCAAGACAGACTAAACCAGGTATTGCCCCATCCTTTTCCGAGCCTTTGCCCCTCAAACCTTTCTGCCATCTTAACAACTACTAGAGTACAATTGCTAGCAAGCTAGAATTAGCAATAAAAACTTATAACTATAACTTTCCCTTAGAAATTAGGTCAGCAGGTTAGCTTGTAAGTTTAAGATTTAAAGATTAATATTCATACCTATCACTTTTGCTCAGTAATCCTGTCAGATTAATTCTTTTTAGCCTTCTAGGAAACCTTAGAAGAAAATTGTACTAATTACAAGCTGTTCATGTCTTTCTCAGGTCTTCCTAAGATGGAGGTGTGCTGTGACTATTACGGCATGCCTCCTCCTCCTGTGGCGTTTGGCCAGCCGCTGCATCTCGCTGTGGGTGATGTCATAGAACTGACGCGTGCTGATGTTGACTTGCAGTGGTGGGAGGTACCGGCTTCAATGTTTTTATCTTTTCGTGTTACTTCTTGCAATCTGTTATATAATTATTGATTATGTGGCAGCATAATTCAATACTCACCATTTAGCATAAAACAGCTACAGACCGCTAGCATAAATTTAGTACTCTGCTAGATAGATAGCAGCCGTTCTTCCACCATGGTCAGTGTATCAGGGACAATCTTATCATTTTGATTCACACACATTGCATAAAAACTTACTTCTTTTGATTGTGTAAAGCTGCTTTGCGACAATGTCAATTGTTAAAAGCGCTATATAAATAAAATTGACTTGACTTGACTTGACTATTTAGGGCAGGAGTCTCAAACTCAGTTCCTGGAGGGCCGCAGCCCTACAGAGTTTTGTTCCAACCCTGCTCCAACATACATACTATGTAGTTTTCAAATAAGCCTTAATGACTTGTTTAGTTGGATCAGGTGCTTTTAATTATGGTTGGAACAAAACTCTGTGGGGCTGCGGCCCTCCAGGAACTGAGTTTGAGACCCCTGCATTAGGGTGTAATATTAAAGCTACTATAGCTATTACAGCAAACTAGCTTCCAACCTTCAAACTGGGAACTTTGAATTCCTTTGGATTAGCACCAACCTGCTAGCTAGGTGGCACTAAAAATCAGAAAATTAGTGGAAATAATAGTAAAGTGCAAAGATCGTACACTAAATCGCAAAGATCGTAAAGTAAAGATCGTACACTCAAAACAAAACAATCACATCCAAAGAAATGGATCATTTAATACAAGTAAATAAAAATAACATCAGTTGGGGGCTGGAAGAAAAAGTGGAACCATAGTGCAACAAAAACGGTTTAACGTCGGCATGTTAACTGCAATGGAACAATATAAGGAAACTTTCAGTATTCTATATGTAATTATCATTCATTCCAATGTGGATGCTGATGTTTATGTGTTTTTGTTAAAAAAATGTATATTTCACCAGGCAGTACTAGTCTGGCATTTCTAAATTCCACTGTGGCAAGTTTTGATCCTTCAGGCGCTGAACAAAAGGGAAGCTCAATAGCGTCTACGCTTTTTGTTGGTGTGCGGCATTTTGCGATGATCCCTAAATCATTCGTTGCGCAGTAGAGAATAATGTGGTTTATGCTCTCAAACCTGTAGAATTTAAGCACTTAATTGGCGGCTGTAGCTCAAAGACAACGTAGAGAGGAAATAATGTATATGTGGGAATCTTAATTGCGGGTTTATTTATGCAGCTATTGAAGCCAGAGATGCGAATATAAAACTTTACCGCGGTCACAAACCGGGTCAGTAGCGACGTAGTGGACAGAATAACATCAATGGATACATTTGTTACATGGACCACAAAAAAAAGCGGCGATTCAGCACTATCAGCCTCATCAAGCAAAACTCCAGCCGAAAAGAAAATATGATGAAGGCGATCTTGCGCTTGGATTGATGGTGGGATGGTGGGGCAGAGGAGAGACACGTGTGTGTTTGTGTCCTAAACCGCTGGCGGCAGACAGCATGAGACCCAACAAATTAGGAAGACACTTAGAGACAACACACCCCAGTCACATTAATAAGCATAAGCCCGTGGTTCTCAAAGTGTGTGTGGCCTGTCGACTTTTTTGAAGGAAGAATCGCGTGGTAAAATCTGAATCAGTGGACAGCAAAGTACAAACTGTTTCATACAGAATTGCCCAGATGCACACACAAATGAACACACAAAATAAACTATATGCATTTTTACTTTCATAATTAAGCATAACTGTAATTTCTACAGTAATTTTTCTTGCAAGGTAACTTCAAGATTTTAAGTGATTTACATATTTGCATTCATTATTTTTTTTAATGACGACATGGTGAATTTGTTGGAGGATTCTTAATCCAGTGGCAATAATTCCATTAACTTCCTTAGGTGTTTCTTTGTTTAATGTAACAAAAAGTCCAAAAAACTACAAATGATTGCTGAGCAGCTGATACACCCCCCCCCCAAATTATGCAGACATAAGTGCCTGTTATAACGTGCATATGTATTTTATCTGATTTGAACATGGTGTAATTTAATATTATTGGTTCAGAAATTGATATTCCACTAAATAGTAAACGTGTTTGAGAACCACTGGAATAAGCATAGGTTGGCCTGTTCTGCTACGTGCTGCTAATAACCAATAAACAAAAAAATGTGCTTGTAATTTTATCTAGAACATATATTTTAAATAGTTTGATTTCATTTATTATTGCTGTCTTAGCGTCTAATATTGCTGTGTTATGGATGCACACTACATGTTCCTCAATTCCCATTTTAACCGTGTTACAAAAAACAAAAACAAACAAAAAAATAAACATGCATTAATGAAAACCTCTAGCTGGTATCATGCTAATTTTGGCTAGCATACCCGTGCTAACAGCAGTCTTGTGCATTTGTAGTTTAATTTTGACTGATTAATCAATTATTCTTTTAATCAGATCAAACAATGGTATGTTTGAGGATAGCATTCATTGTTAGGCTAATGATTAATAGCAACAAGAACAGTTAGCATCAGCGATGATTAGCTTTACTTCTGCTTTATTCACCACAGACCCTACTTTCCCTGAGAACAGCAGTGAAACTGGTCGGCTTTATAGTTTCAGTTCATGAAAAAAGCCGCAGTTCAGCACTTTAACATCCTCTTACGGTCAATGATTCCTGACTGAGGTGTTACGGCAGGACGTCGCGTCGTGTACAGTAGACACAAATCTGCGAGTTATTGTGTTTGCTGAAAATCACATCAATGTTACAGTAACGCTTCTTATAGGGAAATGCGTATGTGTTCAAAGGTCAACATAACAGTTTGCTTCTAAAATTTCATTACTTGAGGGAATAAAGACATTCCACCTTATTTCAATTAATTTGTAATACTTTCTGATGATTACTGTCTGATTAATGATGATTTTAACTGTAAAGAAAATATTTTTTAAAAAAACAAATGTTTATAATGTTTATAGCTTCTACAGCTCAATATGAAAATGTTCAATATCTCTAAAATATTACGGGTCTTAACTTACAATAGCAAACGAACTTGTTATTTATGTAACCAATTCAGTGTTAGCTAGGATGCCATTTAGCTGCCTATGTAACCTTTAGCATTAGCTAGAAATCCAGTATGTTAAGTACAGTATGTAAACAAATTGCAAGAATTTGCTCTAGGATTAATAAAGTTTTATCTTATCTTATCAGCTATCTTCATAACCAAAGTAGCTTTAGCTAGAACCCTATTAAGGTAACTATGTAACCAAACTAGCATTAGCTAAAAATTCATTTAGCTAACTATGTATCCAAACTGACGTTAGCTAGAAGTTTGTTTCACCAACTAAACTTCATCATAAACATTTTTTTTTTAAACTGGAGGCCATTAATTTTAAAATCTAGCATTTGCTAGTGCTAAACTTTCACTTGTTTCAAAGAGCATTTAGCTGTTGGAATAAAAAAAAATGAAGGTTTTACTTTTTCATGTTTTGGTGAGTCATTGATACACTTGGCTCCCATTCGCTCACTTTTGCTTTTACCAAGACTATGGCTGATTCAGTGATTCAGTAAATAATTTTTCATATAAAGTGACTCGCTGATTCTTCTATTTCTCTGTGTTTAAAAAGAGCCTGGCAGCATTTCATTAATTAAATGAATAAATTATACATTAAGTGACTCTTCAGATCATGCATGTGAAAGACTGACCAAACCAGTGATCTGATGAATCAATTAACCATGGAGTGACACTTTGAATCCTTTAATTTGCTTGCCACTACAGCATGGCCAGTCCAGTGATTCACATGCATCTTACATCTAATACCATATAAATACTGTGGCCAGTTTAAAGAGTCATTTAGACACTGAACCTCTGAATTCAATTTGTAGTAAATTCATTGATTCATTGAGTCATATATGGCCGAATGACTCTTTAAAACACACAGTTCTGACTGCAGTATGAAGGGTTGACCTGCAGTTTATTATACACAGCTAACTATGCTACGGTAAAGGTTCTGTTAGTGCTCTCCACCATTCGCATTCTTGAAGTTATTACTGGATATTAGACAGATGTGACTAGATTAGCCTAATGTGAGAAGATGCTGCTTCCAGGATACACAAATACACGTCTTTTCATGTAAAACACTGTGACTTTTAGCCGCATGAACTCTCAGAGACGACCACAAACCTGCTGCAGACCCCGTTCCCACACTGACACATCTGTGTCTCAGATGTACTGTAGTTCATGTCTCAAAATACAGATAGAGTACATCAGTCATGGGTAAATTCCAATAACGTGTGTGTTTGTGTGTGTGTGTGTGCACGTGTGCATGGGTGTGTGTGTGTGTTGTTTTAGGGCAGGAATCTGACAGTAGGTGAGGTTGGCTGGTTCCCCTGCAGTAAAGTTCAACCCTTTTTACCGGTGAGTCAACCAGGGTTCATGAGGTCGAAAGTCCAATTGATTTCACACTGAATTCTGACCCCACATGGTCAATTCAGTCATTCACTGATTCTTTAAAACACCAAATTTAATTCTATTTTTATCTTAGAACTTTAAATGATTAAACGATTCAGTGATTCGTGAGTCATTTACAGGCTGAAGAGAGTTTATAATGTTGACTGCTCTTATTTGTTGCATTCACAGAGATCACCTCCTGACCTTACAGGATTCTTATGGTAAAACACACACACACACACACACACACACACACACACACACACACACACACACACACACACACACACACCAGATTATCTGTATCTTACTGTATCTAACCTTTCTCCCACTATGGTAAAACATGTGTGTGTGTGTGTGTGTGCGCGTGTGTGTGTGTGTGTGTGTGTGTGTGTCAGGTTTGCGGGTACCATGGACCGTACTGATGCCAAGGGTCTACTGATCTCTCGATCTGATGGGACTTTCCTGATTAGACAAAAGGATGGAGGAGAGTTCGCCATCAGCCTCAAGTAAGACACACACACAAACACACACACACACACACACACACACGGTACTTGATGCTTGTCATTTTCTTTTCTCCTGGTCTGAAAATACACACCGTCTTTTGTCTCTTTCAGGTTCAACATGGACATCCGGCACATTAAGATCACTCTGGCTGAAGGTCTCTACAGGATCAATGACAAGAAAGCCTTTAAAGGGCTCATCGTAAGTAAACACTGCTTCACTTAGTGCTGTGCCCTTTTTTCTTCTCCTCCCTGCTCTGATTTAACCTTGTGAATGATTAAAGCAGTGTGTTTGTTTTGATCAGTACTTCCCTGTTTCCCATAATTCCCCTGAACTGCACAGTTTAGTGTGTAACACATCGGTTGTGAGGTTAAAACAAGAGTGTCTGTAGATCCAAACAGTTATCTGCTGAATGACGTTTGAATCGAGTGATTCTGAATCTGTTCGCCACGACTCCGACTCAATACTTCAGTGATTCTGATCACATCTCATGAGCTAGTGAATCCGACTCAGTGAGACACAAACGTACTCTTTGAATCTCTTGTTTTTCATGTAGATGAGTCATTAATACACTTCCTAACTCTGGGAATCAGTTGTTTTTTACTCCAGTAAAACTGTTTTCTCTCAAAAGAACTGTTTACACGTTAAGTATTTCTTTGAATCTGATCATCCTGACCCCAGATGCACTCTATGTCTAATTTAAAGACTCACTGAGTCATTTAGAATCAGTGTTATTCTTACATCTCTGCTTTCTGATTGACTAACCACCGTATTCCTGCTGAAACCTCACACACTATGAATTCTTTTGCACCAAATTACTCAACTTTTAATCCAAGTGGATGCAGCGACTAATTTAACGATTTGATGATTCATTTAGGAAACGTGTACCTCTTCAAATCCACTATGCCAATTAAATAAATGATTCACTGAGTCTTTTAAAGCTTCACTCTGCATTGTATCGACTATAGCTCCATGCTTCATCTAAACTCTTCACATCTCTCCTCTTCCTCACTCACTCTCACGGTGGACTTGTACCAATGTAACGATTCACTGACAGGTTTAGACACCAAATGAATCATGAATTAGATTCATTTTTCCTTCTCTTTGACAGGAACTGGTTAATTATTACCAGGAGAATTCCCTGAAGGAGTGTTTTAAAGACGTGGACACTCGACTGCAGATTCCATTCAAACAGCCGGAGCAGAGCATGTCTTCACACTCACATGGATACACACACGCGCCTACCAGAGGTAACACACAAACACACTTAATGTACATATATGCTTAGACTGGAACAGAGATCAAAGTTGTTATGTACTGTAGAAGACTCATGGACTCACGTTTACAGTTCCAGGAGATACAAAGTGAGCCTCTGCACCATTACCCGAACCTATGAATGAGAAGATGAGTGTCACTTCTAACTCTCACTCACTCATTGTCTATACCGCTTTATCCTGTATTCAGGGTCCCGGGGGTCTGGAGCCTATCCCAGGAGACTTACAGTAGGGCATGAGGTGGGGTACACCCTAGACAGGGGAAATTTGGGAATGGCGATTATCGTAATCTGCAGGTCTTTGGACTGTGCGATGAAATCAGAACACCTGGAGGAAACACACCAAGCATGGGCAAACTCTATGCTGGGAAATAATCAGATCCTGATTCACTGGGCTTTCAGGTGCACTCACCAGGACATAGGGTGCAATCTGCTTGAAAATATCCACATTCTAACAGTCATTGCCTCCAGAATCTAAACATCTATGATTTTGTCTGGTGATCTTGAATGCCAAGCCAAATCGTGATGGCTAAAGTCATATACATGTTTTTTTGTGTATGATTTGGCCTCTGTATACCACCAGTTTAAAATGAAAGACTCAAGATGTGAATGAAATCAAGACCTTCAACTTTCAACTGGAGGTCGTCATTTGGTAGCGGTTCTCTTGAAGGCCAAAAGGGGTCTACAAAAGTGAAGGAGACAGTTATTAGGCTGAATAAAACTAAATAGATCCATCAGAAAGAGAAAGCAAGACATTGAGAGTGACCTATACAAGTCTAAAACTTTTATAAAAAAGAAGGAATTAACTGGCGAAAGGCCTGAAAGACCACAGAAGATGTTGACTGTAAAACTCTGTCCATGGTAAAGAAGAACCTTTTCACAAGATCTAACGCTGCCGAGCAAAACCATAATAACTCAATTTCTCCCCACTGAGTTTATTGAGCGCATGATGAGAGACCAGGTAACGTGTATGTTTGTGTTGAGAAACGTAATTGGATGTTACAGATGTTTATTTGATGGGCCAAACATTTTGGAACAAAGTCAAGACTTTCAGCTTTAATTCAAGGGTTTGACAAAACTTTTTTTTTTTTTCAGTGTTGATATTAACCATTCATTAATCACAGCCATGTTCATACACACACAACCATTTTGGGGAGGCTTAAGGCATTGGACTACGGTTCGGAAGGTCCCAGGTTCAAGTGCCACTACCACCAAGTTGTCCCTGTTGGGCCCTTGAGCGAAGCCCTTAACCCTACTGCTCAGATGTATAATGAGATAAAAATGTAAGTCGCTCTGGATAAGAGCGTCTGCCAAATGCCTAGATGTAGATGTAGATGTAGATTTGGTAGCTGTGCACTTGAACTCTCAGCACAAAGTCCAAAGAGTGTCTGTGCAAATCCAACAAGCCATAATTAGGCTAAAAAATAAAATAAAAAAAACATCAAAGACAGAGCAAGAACATTGGGAGTGAACAATACAACAGGTTAGAACATTCTAAGTAAAAAGGAATTACTTGGTGAGCTCAGGAACAACAAAAGGCCTGGAAGACCATGGAAGATAACAAAGGTGGATGAGCACAGAATTCTGTCCAAGGTGAAGAAGAACCCTTTTCACAACATCTAGCCAAATCAAGAAGGCCGGCCATTGGAGGAGGTTGGGAGACGACTTTATGAATTAAATACAGACGCTTCACCACAAGGTGCAACCCACTATAAATCTAAATCACTAATGGGATGGTGTGTGTATGAACATGGCTGTAATTCCTGAATGGTTGATTCCACACTTTTGTCAAATCCCTAAAATTAAAGATGAAAGTCTTGACTTTGCTCGCGTCCTGAGTTGTGCTGTACAGAGATTAAATGGCAAAAATAAAGACCTTTCTTCCAAATTTTACAGCCTGGACTTTATTTCCTGATTCTACCTGAGATAAAATGGTCACCCCTGACCACCGGTGACATCAGCAGGGGCTCGTCTTCGATCAGGATTAGCCTCATTCGATGGTAGACAACCACAAATCTCAGTGGTCTGGTTTAAAATCAGATCTGACCAGACGAGCGCTCTATAGACACGGCCATGTCGCCTGCGATGTTCCTTTTCCTTGAGCCCTGGGGTAACAAGTCCGACTTCCTTCTTTTCGATCTCAGGTCTGCTTTCAGGCAAAATGGGCAGTGTGGGAATAATGGCACACAGTGAGTGCGATCTGATCAGATTATCTGTGTGAATGGGCTGTGGATGAACTGGTTAAGGAACAAGGAATCATCAGGACACGCACACTCTTTTAGCTGGAACTAATAATACTTCTGCTGTTGCGTCTCACTGACGCTGCGTGTACAGGCAGGGGCGTGGACCTGACCGGTTATCAGGAGCTGATCAGTTGCTTGAGAGAAAGTAAAAAAATTCTGTTAAAGATTTCACAGAGAAATGTCTGATTAAACCTGGACGTCGTCTCGCTGAGCGCTATACCGCTGACAATCGCTCGTCTAGACTCATGTCTCTTCTAAACGTACAATGCAAGGCCACATACAGAGATCAAGGGACATGATTGAGAACAAACTGCACAGCTTCACACTTTGTGTGTGTGTGTGTGAGTGTGAGTTAATGAGCTTTAAATATCTATGAAACAGAAAATGAGAAGGACCAAAAAGGAGAAGTGGCCAAATTCAGGAGACGGTGCACCCTAGTGGTGTAAAGCTGAAATGTTCCAGATGTTATGCATCAAATATGTGTGTGTGTGTGTGTGTGTGTGTGTGTGTGTGTGTGTGTAGGTATGAGTGAGCGTTATTTTGGCACAGCTAAAGTGCGCTACGATTTCTCAGCGAGGGATCGGTCCGAGCTGTCTCTCAGAGAGGGGGACACGGTGAAGATCATCTCGAAGAAAGCACACAACGGCTGGTGGAAAGGAGAGGTCTATGGCCGGGTAACTATGCGCGCACACA
>QMIH01001275.1:29644-60756 GCA_003987875.1 Clarias batrachus
GTGTGTGTGTGTGTGTGTCCTCAGATCGGACTGTTTCCTGCGAACTATGTAGAGGAGGAACATTCAGACTACTGCTGATCCACTGAGTGACTCTTTAATCTCTAGATCCAGTTCAATGATTGACTGAATCGTTTAGCTACTGAGAATTCAGTAACTGCGACCTAATCGAGTCATTAAGTGACTCCTCAAATTCATCTTCTTGAATATGATTCACTGAATCGTTTAGACACTAAATGATTCTTTGAATGTCTCTGTTTTTATTTCCCTTTTCTTAAACCACAGCTGGACAAAAGCTTTTTTGTTTTGTTTTTCTGTTTGTTTGTTTGTTTGTTTGTTTGTTTGTTTGCTGACTTCCCTGATCCTCTGCTTCACTTCCGTATTAAACGGCTCAGGGATGCCCTGACCAGTTCATTGATTCATTTAGAAAATGACATTTTTAATCTCTTTTTTTCTTTACTCATTTGGCTTTCGGTCCATTTTAAAGCTTGCAGATGTTAGGTGAGAGTTTTACGGAGTGTGTTTTATGGTGGAATGTTTATTTTGCCTTATATCTTATTGACTTTTTCATTGTCATTATATCCAGTAGAGAGTTTATAGAGTATACCGTTGTACAGTGTTTGTGAAACTGTGGTTATTCATAAAGCTTATTTTGGTTGCTGATCTGCATTTCTGTGGCTCTCATTCTATCTTAACACACACACACACACACACACACACACACACACACACACATTTTGATATACTTCATAATTCCTTGAAATCATCTGACTTATTATCTAAATGGACAGTAATACAGTAATTTTCATGATGAACAGAATCCAGTAAAAAACATATAGGCTTGATGTATAATATACTGTTGTGTGTGTGTGTGTGTGTGTTTTTTTTTTTATCTCGTTCACTTTACCAGCAGCAGGATGCAGGTGTTGCCTAATGACCTTTCTTCATTATACCCACCGCACGACCCCGGCGCTCCCACTGACCCAATCTGATCTGATTTTATTTACAAACTGAAAATACAGCATTAAAACTAACGATGCGCTCTGAGATCAGAGGGATGTTACTCATTAGACATCATGTGGAGTTTATTATTAAAATATTAGACCAATGCTAGATACTAACTTCCATCATTTAAGTTGATTGTGTGAAGCTGCTTTGCAACAATGACACTTATTAAAAGTGCTGTACAAATAAAACGGAATTGAACTGAATAGATATTTTTAAATGAGATATTTATGAAAAAATCCAAACTGTCAGTCAGACTGGTTTGTCTGGTGCATCCCATTGGGCTCGACTGGATTGGGATCTGGAGAATTTGACGAGGGGCTTGAGGTCAGGGGTGCACTGGGCGTTTCGGTGACTTTCTGTGGGACTTTTTGGCCTTTGGTCACCGTGGGCACGAGTGGCCATGATCCTTGAATATAACTGATAATTAGTGTTAATATTATATACCTTATATATTGTTGGTATTATAACTACATAACAACAGCAGCAGCAGTCAGTTGTTATTTTAAGTTCTGCCCTTTCTTCTTTACTGCGAGAACAGTATTGTGTCAAGTGCATTTGCAAAATTCATCGAGCAACATGATGAAACTGGCTTTCATGAAGACCGAAACGTTATAACTCTGCTGCAGAGGAGAAGTTCACTTAGAGGTACAGCCTCAGAAATCACCAACTCACAACCAGCACCTAAGATATGAAGCTTTACAGAGCAGAAGTAGCAGAAACATCTCAATATCAGCTGTTCAGAGGAGATGAGTGTGTGTTTTGGATAAACGCCTTCAGTGTTGATTTACAGTGTAGAGAGAAAGAAACATCAGGAAACACAATGTAGTTAGAAGTGGTGTACAAACTGCTCATTGCTACTTATATGTACACACCCATCCCCCAACACACACACACACACACACACGCACACGCACACGCACGCGCACGCACACGCACACACACACGCACACGCACGCGCACGCACACGCACACGCACACGCACACGCACACACACACAAATGCTTGTTGAGACTCTCTAGCTATTATTACTATTATTACCACTACACTGCCCCCTATTGGATCATTAAACACTCTACCACTGTTATCAAATATTATAACTCAGGAGTTACACATAGTCAGGAAATCAACAACAACACAGCGGCACGCAATGTAAAATGCAAAAAAAAACAGGTAACAACACAAGAAATTAAGTAAAGAAAATGCAATGAAACCACTTATTAATTAACAAGTACTTAGTTACTTAGTACACAATAAGTGTTTTTTTTAGCTATTTAAAAATGTGAACTTTAGTTCTGGACAAGGACTTTTTCAGGTCTAGTGGGGACACGTTCTCATGAATTACTGATATAATACTAAGGATTTAATGATTAAAATAAATGTAAAATCTTTGGCTCGTAGTACCGTGGAACCTTCGGTTTCAAGTAACTTGGTCTAACTTGATAACTTTGAAAGTCTTTTTATTAAAATTTTAACTTGATAAACAAGTGAGGTCTAGTACCTGATCACAACTGAACCAACTTGTCTTTCTCTCACTGTGGGATTGTGGGTAATCATCTCTCATGCTCAGTCTCTCTCTCTCTCTCTCTCACACACACACACTAACTGACTGAAACACTGTTCTGTCAGGATTATTTTCATAATTAAAGTCCAGGCTAATTAGTTTTATTTTTTGTATAAATTATTTTTATATGAATTTTTCTGGGTTGTGGAACGAATCTAATTATTTGTTATTGGGCGAATTCACTTTTCTATACGACTGTTTAGATATACAAGCATGCTCCCGGAACAAATTACGCTCACAATCCCACATTTAGCTGTAACACGTCGTCCTCCTCTATAATAATAATAATAAATATATGAACTCATTTTTAAGCTTAATTCTGTCCTACATACACACTCTGTCTACGCAGCACTGACAGAGAGGTAACTGTCAGGACTCAAAGGGGGGGGGGGGTGTAAAGTTTTACTGTTCTGTTCTCATAAGTCAAAACAGAAAGGCAAGAGAATGAAGAGTCTTCTTGGGCAACTGCATGGAAAGGATCTGGAAGGGAAAATATTATGTCATTACGTTTTGTTTACTATTAGCTAAATATTATATCTATGAACATAATTTTACCGTCTCTAAGCCTTTTCTCAATCTAGACAAATATATAGAAACTTCACAGGACTGTTAATCCTAAAGCGATGAAAAAGCGATGTTTCCCCTGTATTCTCCCTTTGTGTCCGCTTAAGCTGTAGAATCTCCACTTTGTGATTGTTTTTATTGTTTTATTATACCCCGTCTTCATGTTTGTATATACTGTGTGTGTGCGCATATGTGTAATTCTTCTTCTTTTCCCTTTTTTGTTGCTATTTATTTTATTGTTTGTATTGATTTTCATGTTTATAATAATTAAAAATAATAATACAATGTGGATCGACCCTGAAAAAAAAAAAAGAAATTAGTAGTAAACACATATGAATTATGTAATATTATTTCCATGCAGTTATACAGTTATTTCCTGTAGTGACGGGTCTTTAACGTGACTCCGAATCGTTCGTTCTTTTGTCACGTGACTCCCACAGACGCTATGCAGTGAAGTACACAGGAAACAGACTCGCGTGATTTTTTTGTTTGTTTTGAATTGACTGGATCGTCTCATAAGTCTTCTAGTCTGCTGTTTGTCCTGTTATGTGACTCTCCTAGACGCTGATAGGGTAAAAGAAAGAAGACCAGAAGATGTGATGCTGAGCTGCTCATTCGGTTTATAATATGTCCTTAGCCGTATTGTAAGATTTTCATATTATAGCCAAAATGTGTGCATGTTGACATGTTCGTGTCTGTTTATCGAAAATGTAACATTTTATTTTTATTTCTTATCAGAAAAATGAAATGAAGTAAATTATTAAAAAAAAAGATTTGTTCATTTTAATGAACGAGATCGCTAAAGTGATCCAAACTACACATCGCTAAGGCTGCGCTCCATTCCGAAGTGCACTTCACAGGCTGCTCCCTATGTCCTGCTCAGATTGCAGGGAATGTTGGTGAAGGGAACTGCACTCGACCTTTCACCAGTGCACACGTTACTTCCTCCATGCGTTACCATGGTAACATGAGCACCTTGGATGCTCTTTTGGAATTTTTATTGAATATTTATTGAAACAAAAAGTAATAACTTTATAAAAATACTACTGAAATGTGTATAACTTGTAAATACATGATTGAATAATAATAATACAGATGAATATCGCACATTTGCACACTTTGTACACTTTATGTTGCCTTATAATGTATAAAACTGTTATAGTTCTATAGGTTATACAGTTTCTGTAAATGTAGAATGATAATCTGTTTTGTCTCAGCTAGTCAGCTAATTAGGTTCTTAGTTAGTTAGCTAGCTAGTTTTTTGTTAATTTATGTTGTATGTAGCACCTGAGGTCCCGAGGAATGTTGTTTTGTTCCATCATGTACTGAATTATACTGTATATGGTCGAAATTGCAATAAAAGTCCGCTTGACTTGACTCGCCTATATGATACTAAGGCTTTCTTGATTACATTAAAATTGAACGTTTTGTGTCCTTTAAATACGATGTCGTCCTCAGTAATAATAATAATGCATATATACAGTAAATCCTTTTCCAGCTACATGCAATGACTGATGAGAAATTTTCATTCCATTTCCCAGTGAGGTTAAGACCTGCTGTTTACTCGCTCTCTACGCCGTTCGCTGTTCTCTTTGTACTAAACATTTTCACTTCCTGTGGTTTGAAATCACACTTAACATGGCTAAACACTCTGTGTAGTGCACCTCACAGGGAACTTCAGGCCGATCGGAACGCACCTAAATTTGCTGGTCAACAAAGAACAAGGACAAGATCATGGAACATGTAAAGTCTGCTGTGCCAAAGAAGTCAACAATAATAACCAAAAAGCTTGGTAAGGTGATGGAGATGAGATGGATGAACAGGATGCATCTTTTAAGGCCGGTCATGGATGTTTTAACAGATTCAAGGCTAGAGCCAACCTTCATAATGTAAAAATAAGTCACGAGGCTGCAGGTGCAGATGCTATAGCTGCCCAGGAATTTACAACAACGCTTAAAGATATTATAGAGGAAGGTGCTTATTTACAACAACATATTTTTACATGGCTGAGATTGGATACTGGAAGGGGATGCCAAAATGAAGTTTCATCAGTAAAGAGGAAAAGGTGACGCCAGCATTGGCAATGCTTCCGGCGATATGAAACTGAAACCTCTCATAATTCTCAGAGAAGCCAAGAGCACAGATTGATCTACCTCAACATCAAAGTCTAACCTATGACCAAAGAAGTTATTGTGACTTTTCATCAGGCAGTAAAGGCAATTAATGAAAAAGAAACAACCTTGCAACAATTTTGGAAGAACCACAACATCTACAAAGCCATAAAAACATTGACTTTGCCTGGCTTGAGGTTTTGGCTGCCACCATGGATGCGGTTTTTGAAATATCCTTTGCCTGCAGTTTGTTATTGAAGTTCGTGGACTTGAAAAGATGGATAAGGAGTCCAAAGAGGTCTTCAATAACTTGGTGACCTTCGGCAAGAAGCTGAAGCTAGATCTGAAAGAGAACGATTTCATTTCACTGAGCTCCTTGCTGTGCAACACGAGGAGCTTACTACTTGAGGACATGATGGAAATAAGAGGACCAGCAAAAAGACAAAGCCGAGAGGAAGATCCAACTGAAGAACCGAAGAGATTCACACCACAGGAAATGGCAAGGGGATTGGCACTGTTAGGTTTAGAGGCACTGGACCCTAGAGTAGAATGATACACAAAGGTTGTAGTAGGTGTTCAGAATTACAACCAGTGTTATGGAGTCGTCTATGATGAAAAAAGAGTTGATCATTTTTTTCAAGCGTGTAGACTGAATTAAATCTACCAAAGAACCCGTGCCTTCAACATCAGGTCTGGGCCAAATTCCATCTTGCCCACCATCTCACACTGCTTCAGCTCGACCATTTCCCACCAACCCTGCTTCCTCCAGTTAGCTCACTCCATGCCATCACCTATAGGCCAGTTGTTGTACTATTTTACCACCATTTCAAGGCATTTTAAGTTAAAATTATTTTAGTTTTATAGTTTTTTGGACTGTACCACAATTTTAAGGTTAATACAGTACTAGAGATGTAAAAAGCTTCTTCTTTAGAAAGTATTCAAAGTAAAACTCCTTTTCATTTCTTTGCACTTGACTTTGTTTTCTGCTCCCATTGTTTCTGCAATGCTTGCTAAATTTGTTTAACTGGAAATTTCATCATGCTCAGTTACACATGTGGGTTTGTACTCTCGGTTTGTCATTTTATCATCGAGTCCGTGAGGTTACATGCACACATTGTAAATCAGATTAAGGCATTTTAATGATGATGCAACAGGATGGAAATGGTCAGGCAGTTGCCCACTTAATGTAAATTAGCTTTCTAGACCTAAATTCCTGTTGTTCTGGTTTTACATCATTCTGGACCACTGACGCAGAGACGTGACGCGTCACCACTACAGGACTTTACGTCAGGACTATATCTCTGTGAACATTGTTGTTAAATGTCATACTATCAAACGTTACAGGAGTGACTTCATTTCAGCTTCTAGGCAATGACACGATGACTTACTTCTCCTGCTTTTGTATCTACGGTAATGCTCACCGTGACGCAAACACAGCAACTGTCCAGTGCACACTCTCGTCCCCAGGGGGTTAAAGACTTTTGTCCTTGGGCTGGTTATACCTGATGTAGTTGCTATGCTTTTTTATTTTTTTAGAATATTAGAATTTAGGTTGTGAGAAATTGATGTCTCCGGTGAAGTGTTCTGCAGTTTAGGCCACACTGTCAAAGACTCTGCAGTCTGGAAAATAACTGGCATGTCGGGTCTGAACTGCACCGCCAGCGGCAAAGGTAATGTGAGTAAACCTAACGCGGCTAATTAATACTTTCATGATGTTTTTCCTTCAGTTAAAAATCATTAAGTTCGTACATAGTGTTTAAAAAAATGTCAATAAACTAATGTGTGTGTGTGTGATGGATCCGGACTCTGAACATCAAACGCAGGGAGGGTTCATCTTGAACACCAGCCTCCCATCCTCTGGTGCTGGGCTTCTGATAGAGGCGTGTGTGTGTGTGTGTGTGTGTGTGTGTGTGTGTGTGTGTGTGTGTGTGTGTATTTTCTGGTGTAAATCCCACATGTCTGTTAGAGTCTTTATTAACACAACAGAAAGAAGGAACAGAACTGTCGCAACAAACATAGAACTGTTTGAACACACTGACTGCAGTAGTACGACACCTACTGGAAAATTATTGTAACTACAATGTTATAGACTCTGTAAACAGTAAGACTTATTTCCACTTTATTTTTAGGCCTCAAAGGAACTTCTGAAGTCCTGAGTTTGCCTGGCTGTTTCCTGGTGTGTAATATTAACATCATCTTTCTATATTAATCTGTTATCATACAGTCATACATGTTTTCCAGTGACGTTATCAACCTTCTGTGCCAATGATACATTGTTCAACCCATTATTGATGGGGGATCTGAGTTTGCCTCCTTGTGGATTGTTAGTTCAATAATTGTGAGTATTTTCAGAAAGTGATATTCAATGTCCTTTAACAATCAATCATTAAAAAAGAAGATTCAAAGGTGCATAAACTATGCTTGGTGTGTGTTCAGTCATCACACTGGGTATTACAGTCCATACATTCAGAATTATAACCATTTCATAAAAATGATGTTTAAGAAAATTCCACAGTAAAGCTCTGGAAGCATGTTTTGGTGTGATGTATAAACTGCCAGATGGAGCCACAGGACAGATAATCCAGAAGAACCGCTACATGACATTAGAAATATAGACCAAAGGAGACCACAGTCTCTTTCTGTGTATCTCTCTCAAACACGCTTCTGCAGCCTTCCATCATTAGAAATATCACGTAGTGTCAGTCATTTCTTATAAATATTGTTTATTTCCAAATAACAACAACAAAAAACAGAATTCAAATGAAATTAAAAACTAATGTTTTCTGCTCATGCTATCGCACACATTGGTCAGTATTTTTTGTGTGTGTGTGTGTGTGCGTGTGTGTGCGCGTGTGTGTGTGTGTGCTCCAGGATCTACTGGTAATACAGCTCCAGGTTCATCCCATCGTGGATCTCATCTGATTCTCATTGTCAAGGAACATCATTCAAAAGTTACGTGTAGAAACACATCTTTTATTGTAAAGTTCTCCTCACTTAAAACCAGTCACATGACTTTCTATGATAAACTGGAACACCATGCCTGGACCCGCCTTAATGTACCGTTCATCCGTATGATGTGTGACTTCCTGTACGTACACGTAGTGTGAATATAAAACTTCTGAAACGGTGCAAAATATGAGTTTTTTTTCCTCCATAATTACAAGAGATAAAACTACTAATCCTGGAGGAAATTCTTGTGCCAAAAGCAAAGAGAGTTCTATAAGCTTCATTTAATTAAATATACGAAGCAATGAAATGCTGATGAAAGTAATAAATACAGTGAAATTAAATATGCACTGGATGCAGTGGAAATTAGATTTATCATAATTAGTAAGTTATTTCAAAAATAAACCTTGGTGTGCAGCTTGAGGTCACTTTGACGTGAACGTCTTCTGATCCCAGTTTGTGGAAGACTATCACGTGTTTCCTCTGAACCACGTGACGCCAGCCGACCGCATCTTTTCGCAATGCTCGCTTACACAGCGTTGGGGGCGGAGTCACACACTCGGAGGACACCGATATCCTCTCCTTCCGCTCGCGTGAGCTCACAGACGCCCCTGATTGGCTGTAGAGCCGTGATTAATGTGGGAGGAGCACTAAGTACCTCTCATCCCTCCCCTCTGAGAGAGCTCGGCCAATCAGCTCTCTCTAGACCTCTGGCTGCAAGAGGTTACAGCATCACCCGGGAATCGAACTAGCGATCTCCGGATGATAGTGCGAGCGCTTTTACCACTGCGCCACTCGGAGGCCACAGCGATAGTTTACTGTATACAGTCAGTGTGAGGAAGACACAGAAATGAAAACACGACACTGCCTGGCTTACTGGGGGGAAATGGATGAGGAGCAGAGGCAGCAGGCAACGCACCTGAAGAGCGCTTAGATTACACGACGCTACACTTTATGGAACTGATGCTGGGACTAACAGTGTATATTGTGTCTGTGAGGTACACACGAGTGTGTGAAAGGATACAGTCTGCCAGGGACACGTGATCCTTAAAAATGGTGTACCTACAGCAGGAAGACAGAGCGAGAGAGAGAGAGCGAGACAGAGAGAGACAGGGAGAGAGAGAGAGAGAGAGAGAGAGAGAGAGAGAGAGAGAGAGACAGAGAGAGAGACAGAGACACAGTGAGATACTTGTACATCAGGAGAAAGTCAGTGAGTTTAATGACTGAGTCACGACGTGTGCTGATGTTTTGGTGTCTCTGTTACACTCAGGAGTCAGAATGTTTTATTACACCTTATCGATCATGTGACTCTTCAACCAATCATGTGACAAAGCTGGACGTGCACACACACACACACACCAGTGACTGAGAGACAGGAGAATCGAACAGAGAGAGTTGATGATACAGAAGTGCTATAATCACCAGAGTGCGGATCATTTCACGCTCGTATTTACACTTTCACATGAGTTCAATTGTGAACACATACAGATTAATATCCTCATCAACTAAACGTTTCTGAAGAACTCTCTCTCTCTCTCTCTCTCACACACACACACACACACACACACACACACACACACACAAAGCATTCGTAACAAAAAGGTGCAAAAACCCACTGTGTGTGTGTGTGTGTATCTTACCATTTCTTCAGGACGATTTTGTCCCACCTGGTCCCCGTCTGAGCAGCAATCAGCTTCTTCAGATCCCCGATTGTGTCATCAGAGCTGCACACACTGTTAAGGCTCATACACACACACACACACACACACACACACACACACATACGCACAGTGACAGGACTGACAGTGTGGGACAGACGTGTAATCAGGAAGCGTCCCACACAGAGGGAGGAAATTCCCACATGAAATTAATTAAGAAGGGGGCACAAACTTTTGCACTAAAGGATACTTGCACTTGACTCGGACCTTTTTGCCCAGACGGTCATTACACACAACCTCAATCATCTCTGCACTGCTGTCCTGCAACACACACACACACACACACACACACACACACACACACACACTATATATAAAGAACGCAATATAAACACGTGACAGTACTGCTGTTAATATAATGACGTCACACTTAAACTCCTGCATTGGAGGATTAAACATCAGCTTTTATCTGTAGCTCCTGTTATACGAAACAGCCTCACGCGTCACTTCCGGTCCCACCAGTACATCAAACATTAACTATACACCATTCTACACATTTATATATTCTAAATAAGTTTAAACTTTTACCGAAAATGTACTTTGTTCGCGGTGAAATAAACACACTCACGTTTCGAGAAGCTTTTTCTTCTTCGTCGACGTCGTTTTCTTCTTCTTCGTGATGCTTTATGGCAAATGATGTATTAGTGTTTGTCCGTCTTCCGCCACCTACTGGACTGGAATAGAATTCGCCGTTTTATTTCTTTATTTATTCTTTTTTAATTCTATGCTGTATCTTCTTGTGCTAAATTCATTAAAACAAACAAGCAAACTACAATATTAACTCACTAACTAATGTGTTTTATATAAGAAATTAAAAAGAAAATCGGCCGCTATTAATATTGACAAGTAAATATAAACCATGATTATAAGAGAATTCTAATAGTCTAATTCTAATAATTCTGACAATTCTAATAATTTTCTTCTTGATTATCCACATTTATCATACATAAATTAAAGAATTTGTTTATTTTTATTGCAAAATTTGAGCTTTCATAAGTTTGAAGCACAAGTTTCTTTAACAGGCGCCACCTGCTGGACATTTGCTCCACTTGCAAAAAACCGCGCAAAGACATTTATGTTTACAAAATAGTCTGTGGTATGTATAAAGATATGAAGTCTGTCATAAAGTATTTTAATAAGGTTAAACTACTTATCTTTACTGTTTTTGTTCCTATTAACATAGGAAAATAATCATTCACGGTGACTTTACGCCCCAGATGACTTTTCCAATATGGCGGACGCGCCGTCGTGACCTTACAGACAGCACATGCGCGCGCAGTTATGCGTAATATGGCGGGCGTGTGAGTTCACTGCCACCTGGGGGACTGGAGCGGGAGTGCAGGGCAGCAGTGAGGGGAGTGACTGCAGTAGCATCAGTTCCGCGGGTTTAGAGCAGATTAATAAACTAATAAAATGTCGGATGATGAAAAACTGCCGCCCGGGTGGGAGAAGCGCATGAGCCGGAGCTCGGGTGAGTGCAGTGTGTGTGCGCGCGCGCGTGCATTCATAATGTGTGTGTTTTATAGCGCGCGCGAGGGAAAACACACACATACCCGCAAAGCTAGCAATGTGAAGCTAAGCTAACTAGCCACTGCAGGGGGTTACATTAAAGCGTTAGCACCGAGGCTAACATTAGCATTACATTAATCATGTTCCCCGTAATGTGAAGTAAACCCGAACTAACCCGAGGTGGAGGGGGGGGCTAATGCTAACACTGCTAATGCTAACTCTTCTAATGAGGAGCTGGTTGATGACGCGGACACACACACACACATTCATTATAGCTCTGGGGTTTGTGTATATACATACCTATGTGTGTGTGTGTGTGTGTGTGTGTATGTGTGTATGTGTGTATGTGTGTATGTGTGTATGTGTGTATGTGTGTGTGTGTATGTGTGTATGTGTGTATGTGTGTATGTGTGTATGTGTGTATGTGTGTGTTGAGTGATCAGATGGTCAGTGCAAGAGGAGTCTCCTCTGCAGAGGCTTCTGTGACGTTCCACTGAGGTTCCTGTAACGTTCCTGTGAGTCACACGAACACTCAGCATCAAGGCTCCACTGAGGTTCCTGTGATCTTCCTGGGTTCCTCTGAGATTCCAATTTGGTTTCTTTGAGGGTTCCTGGGAGGTTCTCATCAACTAAACGAGGGCTCTTTCAGTGTTCTTCTTAGGTTCTTGTAAGGGTTCCTGTTAGGTTCCTCTGAGAGTTCTTGTGGGGTTTCTCTAAAGTTCCTGTGAGGTTCCTGTGAGTGTTCCTGTTCTGATTGCTTTGAGATTCCTGTGAGGGTTCCTCTGAAGTCCCTGTTGGTTTCCTATTCAGTTCCTGATTGGTTCATCTGAAGTTCTTGTTAGCTTCCTCCAAAGGTTTCTGTATAAAAGACAATAAAATAAGAGGACAGTGACTCCCAGGCCCACACAGATGATCATAAACACTCCTCACTGCTGCCTCGTGACTCTGAGGTCAGAGAGTCAGACGGTTCTGTGTGTAGAGAGTTCCTCTACGCTCCTGAGATAACGTCTGATGAGTTCTCTTGTTTCGGGTCATCAGGAAGAGAACGTGATCACAGGGTTTTTACAGAAACACTCGACTCAGTCATTAAAGTCTTTTCTTTCTCTCGCTCTCTCTCTCTATGCTCCGCCCCTTTTTCAGGCAGGGTGTACTACTTTAACCACAGCACGAACGCCAGTCAGTGGGAGCGGCCGAGCGGGGGCGGGGGGGCGCCGGTGGACAAGGTGCGCTGCGCTCACCTGCTGGTCAAACACAACCAGTCACGCAGACCGTCGTCATGGAGACAGGAGAACATCACACGCACCAAAGAGGAGGCGCTGCAGCTCATACACAGTGAGTGTCTAATGAATGTGTGTTATTAATTAGAGTGTCATGTTGCGACAGTGCGTAACCAATCAGCATAGAGCTGTGTGCCAAGCCCCGCCCACGGGCATTGTTAGTTAGTTCCCACTGGTGCTGATTTTCTGCAGTCACTTGACCCACTTTGTGCGTGTGTGTGTGTGTGTAGAGTATATAGATCAGATAAAGTCTGGTGAGGAGGACTTCGAGACGTTGGCGTCTCAGTTCAGCGACTGCAGCTCTGCACGCAACGGAGGAGATCTCGGCATGTTCGGCAGGGGTAAAACAGACACACACACCACATGTCCATGTTCAGCTATCTGTTTTCATTTGCTGTGGTAAAATGTTGCAGTTCCTCTATAATCCTACAGGGTAAACTAACCACACACTTGCAGACAGGACAGCGCCCCGTGTGGTCAGAGTGAGTCATTTTCTAAGTTTGATGATTCAAGTCAAGTGAGGAAGGAGAAATGACTCGGAATTCGATTTTGAGATAAAAACACCTCATAAAATGTTTTGTGTGGTGTCTTTACAGCTTTTTGTGCCATGTGTTCTTGGCCCCGCCTCGTCCCTCAAAACCAAATCGTAGTGATCTGTCGGTCCAAAATGAACGAACTCTGACCTTCTCATGAGCTTCAGGTCCTCTGTGTGGTTTTGTCAGCCTGTGCACTGTAAAGGTTTGCTTTAGACTCGCTCCACCTTGTGTCAGTGTACTCAAAACCTCATGGCTTGCCGTAGACAGACCACTGGGACGCACCAGAGTGTCCGCCATTTTGGTGCAGGGAAGACTGGTCTGTTATTCGAACACGAGTGAACTAGAAGAGCTCCGATCAGGATTTTTGGGGCCGATTACCGCCGATCATCTCTGATCACTAGAAGCTGTATCGGCTGATACCGCTCACCGATTACAGGGTCGACTCGAAGCCTTATCAAGTAGCATTATTTATTAAATTAAATCTAACAACAATGTAAATTAAGTATGGAAATTACAAGAAGAGGAATATCATGAATTGACAACTGTATTTATTGGCAAGCAACATGTGCAACTTAAAACATAGACGCCTGTGTTTGGTTAGTAATTGGGAAAATTCAACTTTCCTGTAGATTGTATAAAATTAAATAAAATAACAGACAAGTAGGAAGTTCTGCAAGGGCCGCCAAAAAAACATTTGCGTGGAAAGATGGAAACGTAATCACACGCCAAAACTCGTGATGAATCATGATGAACCGAACTTACGGCCACCGAGAGAAACCGTGTAGGTGAGATAGCAGTATTACCGACAGCTGAGTGAGCGGCTCAACTTTGAAAACTCATGTTCTTTTACGTGACTAACCTTCAAATGGCTGATGAGGTTTGTGGTGTTAGGAAGCGCGCAAAAAAAAAATTGTCTCGCGAGTTTTGCGTCATCTGATCGGCTTTTCTATATCGGCCATTATAGAGACTACCGATCAAATTTCCCAAAGCAATTATGATCAGCGACCGATCAATTGGAGCACCCTATCAATACCCGTGGGATGTCTACAATCGTTAGCCTCTCGATAGTCAGGCATGGATCACGGCTAGACGCTCAGGAGGTTTAGTGATTAGTGCACCATTGTTGTAAGGAAGTGTAACACTCGGGTTTGTCCAGTGTGGATTCGGATTACATTTTTGAAATATCAAAAATTCCTCTGCAATTTTGCATTATCAATGTATTGAGATCACATAGGCTAGGTTTGTTGGTGATTGTATAAATGTCCTAGGAGAAGTACAGTACAGACCAAAAGTTTGGACACACGTTCTCATTCAAAGAGTTTGAATTTGTATTATGGCAAGAAAATAGCAGCTAAGTAAAGAAAAACGAGGGGCCCAAGTGCAGTCAGAAAAAGCATCAAGCGCTACAAAGAAACTGGCTGACGTGCGGACCGCCCCAGAAAAGGAAGACCAAGAGTCACCTCTGCTGCGGAGGAGAAGTTCATCCGAGTCACCAGCCTCAGAAATCGGCGGTTAACAGCAGCTCAGATCAGAGAGCAGGTCAATGCCACACAGAGTTCTAGCAGCAGACACATCTCTAGAACAACTGTTAAGAGGAGACTGTGTGAATCAGGCCTTCATGTAGAATATCTGCTAGGAAACCACTGCTAAGGACAGACAACAAGCAGAAGAGACGCGTTTGGGCTAAAGAACACAAGAAAGAACACAAGAAAGAAAACTCGCTGAATGAGAAGGGGTGTCCAAACTTTTGCTCTGTACTGTATATCAAAATCTATTGGATGCATTTTGTAAACAACTTGTTCAGCTCAACAAGATCTAAATGTCTGCCGGGTTTCATGTGCATTTGTGCAAGTGTGTGTGAGCTATGCAGCAATATTCTCTCGTGTGAGAAAATCCCCGACGTGGCACGCTCAGGCGTCCTAATAGCAGCAGGTTCCAACCTGCCTGCCAATTTTCATGACCTTTTGAGCATGTTATGAGCATGATAACCAAAAAGCTCTGGATGGTGAGGGAAAAAAAGAGGGCTTTTTACACTGTGCTGGCATAGGGCTGATGTCATAGTGCTTGGGCCCAAAATACGGGAATGAACAAATTAAACTAGTGCGCTTCTAAATAAAAATCATTAACAGTCTAATTAAAGTCGGTTGAGGAATGTAAACCTTATCATGTTTTTTTAATGCAGAACTACGCAGCTCCCCGGTTATACTCGGGTGTATATTAGCCGGTACCAATACAGTTATTCCCCAACTTACGAACATTCCAGTTACGAATTTCTGCAGATACGAAACATTGTGAACATTTGTGGAAGCGAACAAATCACGGAAGTATCGCGTGTGTATTCTACAGAAAATAGACAGTGCAGTGCACCAGATACCAGTGTTTACAATTATATACAATATTATCAGTGTGTAAGTGAATGTATAAAATGTCTAAAGTGCATTATATTTGTGTGTGTGTGTTGGGGGGGCGGGGTGAGAAATGAGTCGGCCTCACCGGTTTCAATGAATCAGTCGGAGCACGTTGATAGAAATGTCTGTCCTGTAAAGCTGTCCTGATGGTGAGTAATCCTAATTTCAGAAAATTCTCAGCAAAACAGTTCAGTCCAATGCAGTGGAAAACGGCTCTGAGACACGGGGGATAGGGATCCAGGATTCTACCGGCTATTTAAAGCCGCAGAGAGAACACTGTGTGAGATTAATTTCCTAGATTTAGTTAAGTGGACTGGTCTGATTTACATTGTATATTTGTATCGAAGGCCTATAAGACTCGCTTTGTCCGACTTAAGAACAAATCCGACTTATGAACGTGCTCCCAGAAACAGAACTCGTAACCTGTAAACAATGTTATTCATGTCATCTGGCAGTTGGGTTACTGTCTGATGGGTGGACACTTTATTAACAGTCCAGCAGGTGGTGCTAGTGTTGTATTCTGTATTAAAAAGCACTAAAACTCTACAGGACGGGTATTGTTTTAGGGGTTACCAGCACACGATGTGTAGCTTGATCTGTGTGTTCGCGTGTGTGCATGTGTGTGTGTGTGTGCCTGTGTGTGTAACAGGTCAGATGCAGAAGCCATTTGAAGAGGCCTCATTTGCGCTGAAGATCGGCGACATGAGCGGTCCGGTGTTCACCGACTCCGGGGTTCACGTCATCCTGCGTACGGGATAACTCGCATCCCTCCATCCCTGTCTTTTATTATACTGTACATAAAAGTCCATGGACTTTAATCCAGATATCACTCACACACACACACACACACTCACTCACACACACACATACACGCACACTGTTTACAATAAGTCATCTTTAATAAAAATAGAGTTAAAGTGACGAGTCTGAACTCGCCGGGTTTCAGGCTCCTGATTGGTTCTTCTCCTGCTCCGTCATCACATCTTTCATCTTCTGTCCATCATCACCTTTATCATGATGCGTCCCTGACGCCTTGTCAAACCTGCAGCGATGGATAATGATCAATAAATGTGATCACATGATGAACAAATCTGTCTCTCTTTTTAGTTTAACACACTGCTGTTTTATCATATAGTGCTGTGAAAAAGTATTTGTCACACTTAAATAATTGAGATCATCAAACAAATGTTAATATTATAGAAAGATATATTGAGTTCATACAAAATACAGTTTTTAAATGATGATTTTATTTATTAGGGGAAGAAAGCTGTGCAAACCTACTCAGCCCTATGTGAAAATAGTAAATGCCCCCATACTAAATCATGAAGCACGTTTTTTTGAAAGCTGAGTTAAAATTCACTTGCCACACCCAGGTTTGATGACTGCCAGACCTGTTGAATCAAGAAATCACTTAAATCGAACCCGTCTGACAAATAGATTACCCCTTTTTTTTTTTTTTGCTGCTTGTGCTAGCATTGCCGCTAACATTGGGAAAGTAGAGCTGTGCATGGATGTATACAGTGACACAATGATGTGACTTTCTAGCCTGTGGAATGAACTAGCACCTGGCTCAAAGTGAAGCACGCCAAAATATCTCAAAAAGCAACACATAATGCTGGGAAGTAAAGAAATTCAAAAATATAAAAACCGAAAATGATTGTATCAGTGTATCATGTATCAGGAAGGTGGCAAATACTTTTTCACAGCATTGTATATCTGTAACGTGAGTAAGATTTTCTCCTTTACACAGACTACTTTAATCAATAAATGTTCAGTCCCTCTTTTAAAAAAAAGGAAAATTAGATTTTTGAATGATTTTCTTTTCAGAAAACATTAAATCATCTGTTTCTCCATCGTTGCTTGCCTTGAATTCCGTCTGATCTCAGCAGCTATGACTGAGGCGCTAAGGGAAACGAAGGAGACAGGTAGAAGCCATTCCTTTACAAAAAAAGACAAATGAGCTGTTGTTCAGGGTGATATTATATGAGTCCATTTTATATTTCCATTTTAATTAGGTCATGTATAGTATCTCAACTATCATCTAACATCTCAACCTCAAGCTGAGAGAAATAAAAGCTAGAAGCTCTGGGCTATGTTCTGTCAATGTTCTTGGAGTTTAAATGTGAAACCTGAGGTTATAGCAATATTTTCCAGTATGTTTTCTTTACAAAAGGTGGAGGAAAGCTCTGCTATAATCAGACTCTTAAGGTTTTAGGACCATCAACTGTGACAGAGCGTTATGGGCAGTGGTAGTTCAGAGGGCTAAGGGCACCAAGTTACTGATCAAAAGGTCAGCGGTTTGAGCCTCAGGTCCACCAGGTTGCCATTGTTGGACCATTGAGTAAGGCCCTTAACCCTTTTTGCTGCAAGGGCGATGTATCATGGCTGACCCCATGCTCTGACCCCGTTTACACTGGGATGTGGGAAGAAAAGAAGAAAGAATTTCACTGTGCAGATATGTGACTGCTTGTGTTCGACGATGGTGCAGATGTATAGTTTGTGAACGAGACTACACTATGCAGACAAAAGTATTTGTCGAACCTGTTAATTATTGAATTCAGCTGTTTTAATCAGGCATCTTATCCCTAGTGGAGAGAAATCTTAATGCTTCAGCATACCAAGACATATTGGATAATGTTTCTACATATGCTTCTATTTGTGGCAACAGTTTGGCAAAGGCCCTTTTCTATTCCAACATGACTCCGCCCCAGTGCACAAAAAACGAGAACTATAAAGATACGGTTTGTGTGGAAGAACTCGACCGGCCCGAACACAGAGCCCTGACCATCCACCATTAGTGCATAAACTCAAAAATGCTATACAGAACGAATGGACACAGAAACACTCCAACATCTTATGGACGGTAGAGTGGAAGCTGTTAGAGCTACTGTACAAAAAGGATAGTGGGACCAACTCCTTATTGAAGTGCATGTATTTGAATATAATGTCCCTGCAGGTTTGGACAAATACTTTTGTTGAGTTATTATTATTATTATGTCTATGCTAGTTAAGAAAAAAGTACACCCTTTTTGCATTTCTTTCGATACAGCCTTTGTACTTCTTAGCACTGGCCACAGGAAAGATCATTTTGCAGCATTATAGTATCACTGCTGACCGCTACAGTCAGCCTCATTTTAAACACTAGCTAATATACAGAGGTGGAAAGAGTACTAAAATGTTGTACTTAAGTAAAAGTAATGTTACTTCAGTGACATTTTACTGAAGTACAAGTAAAGTTACCTTTATAAAAATCTACTCAAGTAAAAGTAAAATGTAGCTAATGAAAAATTTACTCAGAGTAAAAGTTACTGAGTTATTAGTTAAAGATGAGCAGATATAAATCTCACACTAGCTGTTTTTAACTGAAGGAACACCTTTGCATAATAAAGCTGTTGTCTTTCTTGTGCTTGAAATCAAAGTGGTTAAATACTTAAATATGGCGTCACGTCCCAGTCTAGTGTCGGGTTCAGGGTTCTACTATAAACTGTATGGAAATGGTGGTATATGGCAGAAAGAACTAGATCCAGTCATTAACTGATGAAATAATGAGGTTTGTATTGCTTTACACACACACAGGAGGAGGAGGATCAGACTCAGGGTGGACCCAGGCCAAAATAATAAACTAAATGGTATTTATATTTAGTAGCTAGATTACCTGCAAAAAAATAAGAAAAAAACAACACACATAAATCCAGGTCCCTTCCCTGACTCCCTAAACCAAAAACAGTGAATAAATTCCCTCTTCCCAAAATAAATGGCAGCCACGCCCCCTACTACTGCTGAGTGCACAAACATACAGTGAAATTATCTACAAATATATACAAAGAGCAACCAAAGCAATAATCAAAGTCAATGGAGGCAAAAAGTCAAAACCAGAAAACAACCAAATATCAAAACGCCAGAATCACAATCTCTCTCCTCTCTCCCGCGTCTCTCTCCGGTTTATATCTGGTGGCGCTGGTTGATGACGTCACCCTCAGGGCGGAAGCGGCCGTGTGGAAGGTCAGGTAGATGCTGATGTGGGGAAACAGTCAGAAAACCTGGAGTGGAGTCTGGAGCGGCGCGCGACCCGGACACGAGACACACACGCTCGAGCGCAACCAAGCGTTTATACAAAGCAGAATATTTTTATTATTTTCATTCATTTGTTTTACTCAGTAGCGCATATGATTTAAAATGTAGCGAATTACAAAACTTCAAACAAAACACACTTAAGTAAAAGTAAAATTACAGATTTGAAAAACTATGTCATTCGTTACTTTTCACCTCTGCTAATATAGTAGTAATGGATGACAATCAAATCAGACATTTGATGTCATTTCAAATCATTTAAATGATCAGATCAATGAGTCCAAAAACAAACATGACTAGATCAGGAGTCAGATTAAAGCAGACTGAATGTTCGCGCTCTGCGTGATCCGATTAAGAAACGTGGAACCAGTTGCTGATCTGTTTAAAAATATGATTACAAAGATTTTTTTTTTTTTTTTTTTAAAGAAATTTTCCGGTTAAAGAGCATGCTGATGTTGTAATACTGGTGATTTTAGTGTGTGTGTGTGTGTGTGTGTGTGTGTGTGTTATCAGCCTTCACTGTGAACTCCTGTCAGTCAATCTGCTTACTTTGCAATCACAGCGTTGATGAATTAAAGCTATGTTCAACAGCTCAGCGTCAGAGTGCCACAAAGGAAATATATTATACAGTATTAACCAAAGGTATGTGTGTAGTTTGAGAAGATAAACACACATATGGAGAAATCCAGGAATGTCTCTAATTGTCTTACAAAATAGTGAGGCAATGCCCTGGTACAGGATGTCCCTTGGGGATTTCCACACACACTTAATTTACTGTAGGAGGAGTTCTGGGGTCCAACAGGGTTTAAAGGAGTGAGACGATGAACAGAAGATCAGAGACCCAAAGCAGGTAAGGTCAACCTTCCTAGTTTCCATTTTATTACAAACCTATAAGGTCCTGAATTTGAATGAAATAAAATATAACTTATGAAGAATAAATTTTCTATACATTTTCAAACTATATCTGCTTCTGTTGTAAACCATAAAATAGCCGTGTTTACAGACATGTACTTGTCTTGATAGTGGACAGATTAAATTAAAGCTCTTTAAAAGAATTGTTTAGGTTTAGAAGCTAAACCTCTGCTTCAGAATCCAGCTGTGTTTTGGAACAACTGGAGAATAAGAGTAGTACAAGTTAATCCAATGTGCTTTTACATAATTGTAGATGGATGTTATTTGTGACACTGTATTAAGAAATAACACATTCTATTCTAATCTTCTTTTTTAAGATAACTGGTCCGCGCTTTTAATCTAGGACGAGTTTTTTCTTCCTAAAGACTATGAATATTTTTTGTAATGTCTCACACACATCCACTGTATCACTTGTGTGTTTTATCTCTTTTCCCAAGACATGGCGTTCTCAGTGTGTTCAGTCGCCTGCACTCTCCTGCTCCCCCTGCTGGTTGGGAGTGCTCCTATTTCTCAGGAACTGTTCCCAACAGATTGCTCTGATGTCTACGCTAACGGACACACGCTCAGTGGAGTGTACACGATCTACCCTACAGCAGACACACCGGTTCAGGTCTACTGTGACATGGGATGTCAGGGAAGCAAAACAGAGGATGCAAAGTGGACGGTAGGTCAGAGAGAAAAACCGTAGTGAGAGGTCCTTGTTTTGCCTTCGGTCCTGCTAAAGTGTTAAATCGTACCTTTACACCAGGTGTTTCAGCGGAGAATGGACGGCAGTGTGAATTTCTACAGACCATGGGAGCAGTACAAGAAAGGCTTTGGGAACAAGGATGGAGAATACTGGCTGGGTGAGAAATAACGAATAGACACAGTGTATTCTGAGCTGAATGTTTGCATAAATACAATGAGCACTAAGTTTAAAAAAAGAACACAAAAAAAGGATTAGATGCATCGTAAATGATCATAATTAACATAATTATGCTTTATATTGTTAGCAAGCTATAGGCTAGAAATAAAAATCTTAATGTATTTGATACATTAAACCTAACATGTCATTAGGTCCGATTAATGAATCTGTAGAGATTACATTTCTTAAACAATTTAAATGAAACTCTGAATTAAGCTTAATAAACAAATAAATGTTAGAAAAAAAAATTCAACCATTTTTATTTAAAAAATATATACATATTTTCAATTTAAATTCAGGAAGCAATTAGTCTGATAAATGTTACACTTATAAAGAAGGTGAGGCTGCCTCACACTGTGTTGCTTGTTGGAACAAGGGCGCCATCTTGTGAGGCATGTCCACTATGTACCATAATTGCCAGTTTTGCTTATAATTCGTGGTTTTGTTTACTTTGAAGTCACTTGAAAAATTGCAAGTCACATTTTTTGGGCTTATTTTTTAAAAGTGTAGTTGCTTTATTTTAAAAAATGATTAAATTTTTCTCCAAATTTACTGAAATCACATAGTCTAAGATCAATATCGTCATGTCTCGTAGGAATGCTGTGAGCAAAATAGTCCAAAAACCAAAAATAACAAAGACTCGGCAAATTGGAAACATTCAACTTTATTTGGAGTGTGTTTCTATAATGTGGGCTAGTGCCACAGTTTTACAGCATAGAATCCTGTGCACATATACTAATATTAACCTCCATGGTTCTGATGTATTTTTTATTATTTCCATCTTGCATTCTGCTCGCTTGTGGTAGATGGTTGTGTGCGCACTCTTTCACAAAAACTTTGTTGCCATTTGATTTTTCATACAATTAAATAAATAAAGCTGTTTTTATTTAGTTCTATAACTCTTAATAGTTTTAGTGTATCTATTGTTAAAGGGTTAATGTTAACTTTGTGGCTGTAACATGCTATAATAATATTGGGATCGGATTTGACTTGTTTATGAAGTTAAAATTGCACGTGCAATAATTTTTCTAGTTTTTAGGAATACATTTTTTGAAAGAAAAAAAAATGATCTGCCAACAGAAAGAGAGATTTTTTCTCTTGCAATTTTTGTAACATTTGCCTAGAAATAAGCTTAATAATCTTCAAGTTTGTTATAATCTTATTTTAAGAAATTACCATTAGGTTCACTTAGATCTGAGGATACTTAAATTGCTAAGATGTAAATATTTGCAGAGCAAAAGTGCTGCTTCCTGTGCCTTTATCTAAAATGGAGAGGGGAAAAGATGGAAAAGGAGGAGAAGGGAAAAGAGAAGAGACCAGGAGAAATAAGATTGCAATTCCAAGTTATAGTACTTTGACAAACTAATAAGGATAAATAACGCAGATCCATACTGGCAGCCCAAGTCTGGATCACACACTCTGCTCTCTGCTCAGATCCCAGGCAGTGTACATGTGTACATTAATCTGCTTTTTGGACTGAGCGTATAGCATTTGTGTTGAGAGTTTAGAAAAAATACATTCCTGGAAGTTTATAAAGAGTTTTTGAGTGACTTGGTGGAAAGCCCTGAAGGCAAGGTCACATTTACACATTTCGATCAGAAAATCGAAACCGCCTCCGACTTCCTAACAGAATGGCCTTTAAACACAACATCGTTCACAATTCAATATAGTGTGATGTCAGTTTCACATTCGCTATACTGGAAAAATATGCATAAGTCTTATACTCTTCTAGTCGTATACTGTACAGGTATGTTATGTATGTAATTTAACACCTTGACAGGTTTGGAGAATCTCTACCAACTCACACGGAACAGGAAGTATGAGCTGAGAGTAGACCTTCAGGATTTCGATGGAGTTTCAGTTCATGCTCAGTATTCACATTTCTCTGTCGAATCTGAAGCTGAGGGCTACAGACTCCATGTTAGCGGTTTTACCAATGGAGGTGCAGGTGAGGAGGATTGAATGCATTGATAGAATTTGGAAATCCCATGATAATGCCGCTGAAACAGGCTTAAAATGCAATGCTAATAGACATCTTTATCATTAAAGATAGCTTAAAAATACCTTCCTGTAATGATAACATTCATTTTTAAGATGATGATGAAAGGCTTTTTAATTAAACCTGGAACATTGTGTCCATATTGATTGCTTTTTATCTACAGGAGATTCTCTTGAAACAAGCAATGGGCAGAAATTCTCTACCTTTGACAAAGACCAGGACAGTAATGAGGAGGGAAACTGTGCTAAATCCTACCTCGGGGCTTTCTGGTACAACAAGTGCCACCACGCGAACCCGAACGGGATATACCTGTGGGGACGCGATGCGACCCTCTTTGCCATTGGTGATGTGTGGTATCATTGGAAAGCCTATGATTATGGTTTAAAGTTCATCAGCATGAAGATCAGACCTGTGGCTTAGAGTTGTAGGCAGTGATCCAGTGAGATTTGTTTGATGAATACTGTCTTCCCATGTCCTCATATCGTTACTGTATTTTTTTTTTTACCATGTTATTTTGCAGAAATTCATAAATATGTGCACATTTCTTAACTTACTGGTGCTCGTGTCTTTCTTAATATTGTAAGAAGAAAAGTGTATAATATACAGTTTCCAACATATTTTTTCCTGGAAACTGATGACCTAATGATAAAGGATATAGGTTTACAGATACAGAATATAGGGTTGTGCTTAATTTACATTTATAAATGCAATATTAGTACATAGTAGTGTGTGGGAAGGGCATATAGGGAGCAAAACACACGAACAACATGGCCAGGAATGGACAAGACCAGTGTCCTTTTACTTTCCTTTTGGTGAGGGACGGGAGAATTGGGGAATAGGGAATGCAGTTCATGGACATTTTTCACCCTTTTATTTTGAGGCCTCTTGTAATGTGGTAACCCATATATTAGGCCTCTGTTGACCACGAGTATCATATTTTGGGCTGACGGTGAGCCCTGACCAAGGTGGCACAAGTAGTCCAGGTGATTAAATGAAAAACGGCATCATCTGCATTGGCTGCTCTGCATTGTTGGTCTAATAAGGCCACAGCACAATGTCCATTAGCAACTGAAAAGTTTCTGAGGCCCCTGTGGAGTCTGAAAGGGATATCCTGGTACTGCCACGGGCTCTTTGTGGTATTAAACACTGTTTTGGTGTTTGCCTCAGAAGCCAGGCCCACTTGCTGCCAGGAGTCCTGCTTCTGGTTGGAGATCTCGTCGCATGGATGCCCCGTGTGGTCTGCCTGGATTCGTATGGTGGCTGGGAATGGTTTCCATTAAGACTGTCCTATCATCGATTGATGCTCTGGGGACCTGGGACTTCAGTTGTTCGATAGCTCAGGACCGGAATCCTCTACAGTCTACCTGAGCCTCCGGGAACAAACTGGACTCCTTTTAATTTTAATTTGAACACATCTCCTGTTACACTGAACTTCCAGTACACATTATTATGCTGATCAATCCCTGCTCTCCGTTATCACCCAGATGAGGATGGGTTCCCTGTTGAGTCTGGTTCCTCTCAAGGTTTCTTCCTATTACCATCTCAGGGAGTTTTTCCTTGCCACCGTCGCCCTCGGCTTGCTCATCAGGGACAATCTTATCATTTTGATTCATACACATTGCATAAAAAACTTACTTCTTTTGATTGTGTAAAGCTGCTTTGCGACAATGTCAATTGTTAAAAGCGCTATATAAATAAAATTGACTTGACTTGACTTGACTTGCCAGTCACCTTTGGTAAGGTTGAGGACAGAAACAAAGCAGGCAGGGTCTAGATGTTGTACAAGGTTGTCAATAATTGACAGGGGGGTAGCAGTCATTCTTGGTGATCTGATTTAGCTGACTAAAGTCATTACAGAGCTGGGAGACCCATTAGCACCACTACAATTAGGCAGGACCAGATACGTAGCTGGTGCTGTCTTTCAGCATTTTAGCCACCGCAGCCTTCATTGCCCTGTCAGTGGGCTTCACTCTGATCATGCCACTCCATCTTGTTGTGCATGCAGTGATGGAGGCAAAGTGAGCCGTGACCTTTCCGTGGCACCTTTGGCATATTCCTGAAATGCTAGTAGTAATAAGCTGTTTTGCTGTCAAAACACACATTCTGTGTATGTTTTGGCTGTATTATGACTAGAACGTTTTTGATTTATTGGTTTTCTTTAAATTTTGCCAGGAAAAAAACCCCTAATGTTACCCCCTACTGGAAACCCGTGTCCAGATATTCCAGTTCAAGCAGGACAGGCATATCAAAGAAAGAAAAAAACATACATACAGGTTCTAATTTCAAATTACGGGTGCCCCATTTAACGTCCCACAATGGGATTATTCTGTGCCACTGAGTTGACTGCTCAAGTTGTTGTCTCTTGGTTTGCAACCTACTTGAAGACTTAGAAATGGTAGCAATGGAGGATGCACATACTGTATTGCTGACAAAACTGGGACAAAAGTAAAGCTGGACATGTGCTCTGTTCAGGTTCTGTGACGCTAGTTAGAAAACATGCTGATGTTCTCTCAGAATGACTAGTTGCTGTTGGTGATTTTATCGTCTGTGTTCTCAGCAGATTAGTCCTTCGTCCCACATTCCTTACAGTCTATCTGCTGACTTTGTTCCAACATTCTTAATCAGACATGGGGAGTGGACATTGGGTAAGACAGGGTGATGATCCTGTGGGGTTTCCAGTAATCATTAATTATAGCTTTGAGTACAAAATGTTAAATATTATCGGAGTTGTTATTATCTGATTAGGAATTGCTTCTGGAATTTCCATGCACACACACACACACAGACGCTAAGTTAGGAGGAGTTCTGAATGAGGGTTTAAAAGTGTGAGAGAATGACCAGAGGATCAGTGAAACAGGAGGTAAGCTGCCTTCAGAATCCAGCTGTGTTTGGTGAACGACTGGCCGAGGCTAAAATGATTGTAAGTTATAGTAGTGTGAGTTAATGTGATGTGTTTTTATATATTTTATAATAATGTTATTTTTATATTCTTTGGGTGATACTGTATTGAGAAATAACACTTTCTGGCAATAAACCTGGGTAATTAATCTGGAGGAGCTTGTGTATGGTTCTGCCTCCTGAAGTATATCTCTATATTTTGTAATGTTTTATACACATGCACTGTATCACTGTTTTTTTTTTTTTTTTCAGAACATGATGCTTTCAGTGATCTGGACTCTCCTGCTCCCCCTGCTGGTTGGGAGTACTCCAGTTTCTCAGGTACTGTTCCCGACAGACTGCTCTGATGTCTACGTTGATGGACAAACGCTCAGTGGAGTGTACACGATCTACCCTACAGCGGACACACCGGTCCAGGTCTACTGTGACATGGGATGTCAGGGAAGCAAAACAGAGGATGCAAAGTGGACGGTATGTTTATATGAGTGTCTCCTTTACAAGAACTAGAAAGTCAAACTTTTAAAAATCATATTCAACCTTTTTTTTTTTATTATTTCAATAGAATCTGTCTCAGAGCAGTGGTTCGATTTGATCAGACTGACTTTACCTTTACACCAGGTGTTTCAGAGGAGAATGGACGGGAGTGTGAATTTCTACAGACCATGGGAGCACTACAAGAAAGGCTTCGGGAACAAGGATGGAGAGTTCTGGCTAGGTGAGGATTATAATAAAGTTTTTATATTTAAATACATTTTCATCATTTTGATGGCTGAATTTGTAACAACTGATTAAAATCTTTATTTTGTTAAATTAGTAGAACATGACAAATTCATCTATGTAAATACAGCCTTTAATAATGTGACAATATAACCTTATATAATATATATAATAATGCTAACAAATCTGATAATATAAGGCAAATGCATGTAGAAATACAGTGTAAATGATTTCATTATCAGGTCTGCAGTCAACCCGCCCATTTGAATAATATTCACACGTCTGTGCCTGGTTTTTTTTTCTTCAGTTTTTGATACTTACTATCTAGTTTTAATAGTCAGTAACAATCACCTCTTTCAGTACTATTATTTTATATAATGTTTGGCACAATTACAGCAATGTGCCTATTATAGTTTTTTTTTTTTAAAAAAAAAAAGCTCAATGCTGCCCCATGTGGTCATACGGATTAACTTTTATTAAAACTGACACTTTTTTAGGCTTGTTTTTTGTCATTTTCTTTCTCTGTTTCTTTTCTTTTTTCATTCTTTCCTTCCTAAAATATTTGAGTACTATAAATTGCTATTGAATTATATTTTGCTTTTTACGTTAACATGAGCTTTTATGAATCTCTTTCTCCGTGTGATTTTTACCTTCAGGCTTAGAAAACCTCTACCAGCTCACACGTAAGAGGAAATATGAGCTGAAGGTGGACCTGCAGGACTTTGAGGGAGCGTCGGTTTACGCTCAGTATTCTTCTTTCTCTGTTGATTCAGAGGCCGAGGGCTACAAACTCCATGTTAGTGGCTTCATCAATGGAGGTGCAGGTAAGGAACAGTGAGAGATGTGGAGATAAATAAATAATCTGTATTATGTAGTAACACCTTCTGTTCTCTGCAGGTGATTCTATGGCTACAAACAACGGACAGAAATTCTCCACCTTAGATAAAGACCAGGACTCACATGCAACGCTGAACTGCGCTAAATCCTTCCTCGGGGGATTTTGGTACAGTGATTGCCATAATACTAACCCTAATGGCATATACCTGTGGGGACGTGACGGCACTCATTACGCCATCGGAAACGTGTGGCAACTTTGGAAAGACTATGATTACGGTCTCAAATACATCGCCATGAAGATCAGACCTGTAGCATAATGATGAGTTTCTGTTGTTAACATCAGAGTTGTTGTTGGTGGTGGAAGTGGTGGTGGATTCTTTCATTCTCTCTCTCAGTTTCAGTGTAAATTTCTAGATTCAGTAAAGCATTTATCCAGAGAACAAGAGTTTTAAGGAACAAGAATTTCTTTTGATGCAATTAAAAATAAAATGCAGGATCTGAAGCAATCTGTTGTCGCTATTTGACCTTCAAACTGTTTAAATAGTTAAACAGTAAAATAAAGTTTTTTTTTTTTTTTCAAAAATCTAGTGGAAAGCCTCACCAGCAGGGTCAAGCACATTTTAACTATAAAGGGGAATATGTCTGGACTGGGATATTCAGATCATACAGTATGTAACATATGAATGGAGAGAATGATGGAGATACGGAGGACATGAGTGAAGAAGAGTCATAAATTGTTAATTAAAGAAAGAAAGAAAGAAACACACTGGCACAATGTAGCAGAGCACCCTGCTCAATGTCCAGTGGCCGGTCCTGTGTGAGAGATTGCTAATGTATGATCATGTGAGATTGCTAAACTAGTCAACCTGCATGTTGTGGATTTCGAGATACCAATACTATGACTAATTGTCTCAGCTGCATCAGGCCTGTTTAAATGACTCCCATATTTCCTTTGATACTTTTTCAAATGTAGAATATTATCAGAATTCATAGTGGTTCTCATATTTCCTGAGTTATGTGCATCCATATTGCATTGTATGTTTAAACAATAAAAACCTCCAGTGTTCATTTAACATTTAAAAACATTGTCATTTTATATAACATGTATAAAACACTGTTAGCTGTTGAAATCACAGATATCGAAAACACAGCTGCTTGGATTGCTTTTAACAGTAAAATAAAAAATCAAAGCAGTTCTCAACAATGTTTCTGTGTCGTCAAGCAACGCTTTAAATTCAGTGTTTCATCAACAGTCACAAGTGACAAGCCACCGTTTCCCATCCTGCAACAGTCCAGAGTTCTAACTGAACCATGACCCACTGAAAGACTAGATAAACATTGATAAACATCATTTCCATGTGTTATCTGCACTGAGATCCACACTGCACTCCTCCCCTTCATTCCCGCACTCCTCCTTAAAATCCATTCCTTCCCCATATTTTCCTAAATAAAACGACGAAGAGAATAATAATACGATATACAGTTTCTAACACATTTTTCCCCTAAAAATTAGCTAAAAAAAAAATTGCATATCGGTATACGGAATATATACAAAATATAGACCCTTGCTTAATTTAAGGTTAGAAATACAATTGGTCAGGATAATCTGTACTGCAGGTGCTCAGACTGGCTATAATTAACGTTCATGGATCTCGGGCTTTTTCCGTGTTATACAAGCAAAGCGCAGAGTTTAGTCCGGAAATCAAGCAAGGAGTTGAGCTAAAGCGAGTGGCATGACGTGAGTTTTCCTCCGCGTGCTCCATCCTGCCACTCTGCCGGCTGGGCACTGCCACCGGACCTGCACGTGCACACCTTCACTATCTTCTTCCTTTTCCTTCCTGTCTCCTTTTAACGCTTTCCTTCACCATTTTTCCTAAATAAAATGACCCTTTTTCCCCATTGCCCCGTGTCCGTGTCTGTGGTGCCACGCATGCAAAAAGGGTCGAAGCCGTTACAGTACATAGTGTAAAGTGTGTATGAAGGGAATGTTTGGAGCACAATACAGGAACAAGACGGCCAGGAATGGGCAAGAAAAGTGTTCCTTAAATGTTTTTTGTTTTTGTGAGAGACAGGCTGGTGCGATGGCAGCGTTGGATGCAAAGGCTGGCGTGATAAGAGCACAGCGCTCATGTTAGCTTTTGCACCTACTCCAGCGCCGAAGTGGTGAGACTGTACACCAGGGCATTGATGACAGCCCCTGTAATGGATGGAGCACACATGCTGATGACTACCCACATATCTGCCAGGTGGTACTGTTGCAGCGTTACATTCTGATGTTAGCTGCTGTGAGTGTAAACATTATAATAGGCTGGTAGGATTCATGGGGTTGAGGTGAGATACTGTAGCTAGTGAAGAGTAATAATGAAACTAATGAAACCGGGGGGAAAGTGGATTTGGACATGTGCTCTGTTCCAGTTCTGTGACGTTAGTTAGCGAACGTGCTGATGTTCTCTTATACAGGCTAGTTGGTATTGGTGATATTAGCATCTGTTTTCAGCAGTTAGTCCTTCATAACACATTTCTTACATTCAATCTGCTAACTTTGTTCCAACAGTCTCAATCCAGGAGCAGACATTGGGTAAGACAGAGTGATAAGTTTATGGGTTTCCAGTACTCATTAATTATACAGTAACTGTAAGTACAAAATGTACAAGATTATCTGACTGTGTGTGCTCACAAAACATCAACATGGAGACAGTTATTGAATGATCTACCCGGCTGTTGGGTTGTTGACTCTTACAGGAATTGCTTCTGGAATTTACACACACACACACACACACACACACACACACACACACACACACACACACACACTCTCTCTCTCTCTCTCTCTCTCTCTCTCTCACACACACACACACACACACACACACACACTCTCTCTCTCTCTCTCTCTCTCTCTCACACACACACACACACACACACACACACACTCTCTCTCTCTCTCTCTCTCTCTCTCTCTCACACACACACACACACACACACACACACACTCTCTCTCTCTCTCTCTCTCTCTCTCTCTCACACACACACACACACACACACACACACACTCTCTCTCTCTCTCTCTCTCTCTCTCTCTCACACACACACACACACACACACACACACACTCTCTCTCTCTCTCTCTCTCTCTCTCTCT